>APFE031488032.1:0-25849 GCA_000404065.3 Pinus taeda | reverse complement strand
GTTAGAAACCCTTCATGTACTGTCTGAATTATTCCTACATACTTGTTATGTTAATTAACAAGTTATTTACCATGTAAATACTAGAAATAAATACAAATACATGCTTAACACATTACAGATCATCAACTGAAGGAAACAAAGACAAGCACACAAGTGACACCATTGTTTTTGGACTAATGTCCCCAGAAAAACCCAATGCGGGAAAACCAGTGCAGCTATCTGAGGGTTTAATTTATTAAGCAGTTTCATAATATAATCTGGGTGCAAAATCCAGCTCACCCAACAGAGAAAAATCTCGGCAATAGTACCTCTCTACTCGAAAGTAGATATTTCGGTTAAAACCCCAGATAAACACTCCAGCAGCTCCACAACTCCAATTTGCCCAACGAAACCCTAGCGTCAGCGTCTAGGGACTGCAGCCGCCTCTCTCTAGCCCAGCGTCACTCTGGCTTGGCCTGCATCAGTCCTCTAGCCCTCTGCGTCACCCACGCTGGCCCTCTGAGGCACTGCGCAGCTCTTGGTTGGCTCTGCGTGAGCCCTGGCTAGCTCTGCCTGAACCCTTGGCTACTTCTGCGTCCCTCTCTCCAGCTACTGCGTTGATCCTCCCAGTGCTATCTCTGCTTCTTTGCTTTTGTATTCACTGCCCCTCAGCTGTAACTCTGATCACTCTCTTAACTTTCTTAGCAAGCCTAGCCCCAGAAAGTTGAAATCTTGAACTCTTGGTATGTTCTCCAAGTGACCCTCAAGCCTCCTTATATACTTTTCTCATTGACAAATCAATGGGCGAGATTAAGTCCCTAATCAATGGCTAAAATTAGATCTGCCTTGATCCATGACTTTTGGACCATTCTAACACAGTTTTATACTAATTCACATTAATATTTTATTTTCCCTAAGTTTAGACTTTGGGACTCCATTAAAAATGTTAATTATTTTAATATCTCCCAAATTGTTTAGAAGCTGCGCAAACCATTTTTGGGTATTGGAGATCTCATGTGCCTTAGCCTCTACACCAATTTTCGTGGCTAGAGCACATTTGATGCTACCCCAAATTAACAAAATGGAAGTCGATTGTGATGAGCCTGTATTAGTGCCAACTGACTAAAGTAAGGAAATAGGCCACACGTTCCTCTAGCTGTAAATGCAACTTGCTTGAGATAGCCTGTAAGCTTCCTCAATCAACACACTCAGGTCAACAACTAAATTGAAGGAAACTGCTCCTTGAAGAGGGATTGTTGTGGTCCTAATGCTAGGGTAAAATATGTCCTCCAGTAGCAATTTCAACACAGAAATGTGAAAAGACGTCCCACCAAAAGATATCACGATATTTGAACTTGATAAAATCTTCAATTCGGCCTCCTAGCATAATACGTCCACTCCAACTCCTTACAGAATAAATGTTACTCTTTTACAGTTCGAATCTCGCCCAAAAATTCAGAGAAGCTTGGCCTAAGTATAAAGAATGAAACTTGACCTGTGAAAGAATGCTAACTCAATCCTTGAGCAGAAGCAAGTTGTTCTCCTTGAGAAAGGGATTTCGACTTTCGACTGTACCGTAATGGTGACACACCCTTCGACTCGTCTCCAGTAGTGGCGGACCTCATCCAATTGAACAGGTGATGAATTCGGCCCCCTTTGTAGAAATAATTCGAACTACGCAAATGCGCCCAGCTCCAAGAGGTGACCACGGTTCCATTGCGCAAAAACGTTTGTCTTCTCTTTTGAAGAGGAATGTGACTAAGCATGAAAATTGGGCAATTCACGTGGTTCGTCCTGATTTAGTCCTTTAAGCCATGCAAGTCACACTACGTTCGCTGGCCTTGTGGCCTCCCTGTTCGTTGTCTGCTCTTTGTTTACTCATTTGCTTCTGACACTAATAAAATAATTCGACCCTTTTGGTAACAAAGAACCCCATGCTGTCTTGGTGATGCATTCGGCGTTGGAGATCGAGGCAGAGACCATGAACCAGCACTGCGAAATTATTTTTCAACCCCCTGCAATTCTTCGACGGCTTTCAAATTCCATCAAAATCGGCTTTTTGAAACAAAATCACGGCCTTAATAAATTTTGGCCATATAATCAAACGTTGGCCCAAATAATAGTCCAATTCTTTCGGCCCCCACTAATGTTTCGATGTGTAGGTTTTAACCCTGTACAGAAATTACCTACATACGAATTCTAAAAACAGAAAATAAACAATGGCAAGAGCATAAAACATAAAACAATTATACACAGATATTTTCCCTTGGATCCCAAAACAGGGACTACCAGATTGATTTTTCACCATGTTCCTTTCAATGTTACAATACATATATATACATGTCGAAGCATCCATAAACCCCAACCATTAAACCTGGATTATGTTGGAAAGGCGGAGGAAACAAAGCATAAATAATTCACACATAAAACAGGAGTTACGGCTTTTCTATTGATCACACAAAACATGATGCTTACAATGAACCCGGTGAACGATATTTATCCTTTTCCAACTAGCTACTTGCCTAAAATATCTTGGCATGCAACCACATGCAATCACACACTAAAAGTCGTCTATCACTTCACTTCACTTAACTCAACACTCAAACACTCAACCACTCAATCACGCAGTTAACTGACTCTCTAAATTTAGCCAACTCCTCATGCAGGAGTACTTATATTATTTTAATTTTTAACAGATTAAAACATAATCGTAGTTCCCTTGACCGGATGTACAAAATACCATGGACAGAAAATCATCATGCCCAAAACCATGTGTGAAATCCATGCACAAAACCATAGGTAGGTCTACCCACCTAATATAGGGTCCAAAAAAACTTTCCTGGGGCGCTGCCCTGGACCCCATGCAGGGGGGAGGAAGCCCCCCTGTGACCCCCCACGCGTGGTGTAGACAAGGAAAGAATATAACACAACCCAACATGATGAAGCCGCATATATATATTGCTTTTTAAAATTCTCCGCCCTTCTAAATAAAATGAAATTAATCGCACTTCCAAGTTTCTTGGCTAATATAATTATCAAATGATGATTAAGTGGGTGACAAAACCCAAGAAAGTTGGTCTAATATTTTGCAAGAGAGATTTTTGTAGAATTGCTTACACTTCGGACAAATTTTTCTGCAACAAAATGATGGTTCAAGCACCTTCAAAATAGACCTTGAACAATCTGCAATTAAAACCCTTAGGTTGGCAGGAACACTAGCTCTAATACCACTACAATGTCCCAAATGGAACAATTTGGGGTTTTCTTGAAATTCCGACTTTGAAATACTTTAGATAAATTTTTCATTCATAAACAGAGGATTGCCATGTAAAATTTAACAACATAGAACACGAAAATAACGATAATGAGCAAAAGAAAATGTCATCTTTATTTATAATATATAAACTAGGGTTTTACATGTCAAAACAACTAATATAGCTGAGATAGAACTGGCCTCAAGAATATGCTCCAATGTTGCCCTGACCCTTCACCAAAACCGAACTGAACGGTCACTGCTAAGCTCTCCTGTGAATTCTGGATGAATTCACCGAAGGGAGATGGGTGCTTGCCCAATCTCTCTAAATCACTCGAGGGTTTCTGTCTTGTGGCTACCGCTAAAGTAGAGAACCAGGTTCTTAAACATCTCCACAACAAGAAAATACAAATCCAAGATTTCCTCTAATAGCCTCCTCCTCCTCTTTTATAGATATTATTGACCCCTCTAGAACCTCCTATTTTATTATTATTTTAATCATGGACACTTTTCCCTCTTATTTTATTTAAAATATTCTTTTTAATGCGAGAAAAGGCTAAATTGGCCAACATGTCTCCTCAAGTTCTGTCAAGTATTCCTCCTGAAATGCCACCTTAAGTCAAGTCCTCTTGGAATGGACAGGGATCAGAGTGCGAGTCCCCATCCTGAGTATTGTCGCGGTGCCTGTACAATCCGAACAACAACATTTTTGGGTGTCGTTGTCAGGGATAGGTTTTTGCGTTCCTGGTGTTTATGACAATATCTCGATCTTTCAATCTTTCCAGTTTTCTTCATCCCTTGTCCCATCAAAGCATCACAACATTTTTTGGCGTCGTTGTCGGGGACCAATTTATTGGACCTCGGTGTTGTCGACATTCTCATTAATCTTCGTAATCCTCTGATCCATTTTCATCTTCTTGACACTGCATTCATTAATCTCCTTATTGGACCTTGGTGTTGTCGACATTCTCATTAATCTTCATAATCCTCTGATCCATTTTCATCTTCTAGACACTGCATTCACTCATCTCCTTATCACCTTGTTCACTCCTATATTTTCACTTTAGCACCTGGACATTTGGGTCAATTCCCTGTTTGAGTGGCAACTCCATTGTTTCATCCATTCACAAAGGATTACATTAAAAAAAACCTGGTAGCTTGCTTAATCCTATTCTCAGAGCTCGATTAAGTAAATTACACTCTAGTAAGTATCCATTTTTCTCAGATAGGAAGCCTTGATATCCACCTGCTTTTCCCTGACTAACTTCTCAGTTTTTGCCTTCTGGATTTTGGAGACAGATTCATGTTCAAATTGCAACTCCACTTCTTTCATTTTTTGCAAGAATTTCTGCTAAAAGCTTGTTTCTTATGGATCTCCTGATTTTCTTGAACAAGGATCTCTCTCTCTGACATCCATTAGCAATTCATCATGGATGACTTGTCCATCCCTTTTCATTGTACTAACACTCAAGGCTATCCTAATGATCCTTCAGAAGAGGAAGACAAGGTTAAAAAATTAATAGAGATCGTTAAAAGAATACAAGTTAAGGAGGATAAACAATTTGTTGATATGCATAATCTCATAAAGAAGATGCAAGAGAATCAATTACACCATGTTAGTGATCAAAAGGATGTGCCATATTGTAGATATTGTAATCACTATCATGATGAATCCACTTGTGCCATCGCAAGAAGAATTTTCGATAGTATAGAGGTAGGGACCAGCAATCAGATTAATCATTTTGACAATGAAAAGGAAAATTAGAAGTGCCTTGTTAAGGAATTAACTCAAATGATTAAAGACATGCAGTCTAGTCAAGCAAAACTAATAGTAGATCACGCCAGAGAAATGACTTCCATGGGAAACAAGTTACAGGCAATAGAAGTTGCTCAAAATAATCAAAGGATCAACTTTGAAAACATGGTGGACACCATACAAGAGGAACAAGTTGAGGAGCTAAGCTCCATAAAAGGAAGTCATAAGAAAGAAATCAGCTCTATTCATGACAGGAGGTCAGTCTTCAGGTTAGATTATTAACCATAGAAGAGCAACATGCTAAGGAGCTATAAAACATGGAAATTAATCATTCCAATCATATGGCCTCCATGCAAAGTTATATGATCACCATGGAAGAAAATCACAAGGAAGAAATGAATTCTATTCAAGTAAACCATGATAAAGTGAAAAAGGACAAGAAAATAAATTTTCAGAGCAGGTTGTTAGCTATAGAAGACGAGTGTGCTCAAGAGATGAAAGGTATGATGTCCAATATTCAGGATCATTTGATTACCATAAAAGTGGATAATGACAAAGTAATAAAGGATATGGAAGCTAGTAATATACGCCTTCAGGATAAGTTGTGTTGAAGAATTTGGGGCACGAGGTTAATGAGATTCTTCTTTTTCATGATAACTATCAATGTTTAACTTGTTAGCATATTCTTTAACATTAGTGTGTCTTCTTTAGATCATTAAATAGCTATCATAGCAAAGAGACAAGAACACAAGATGTTAGCATTCTGCCAGGGCCAAAAACCTCTCCCTTTTGAAGAGGAAAACCCACACACAATTCTTCTTATAGAGATTCCAATTGACGAACACCAAGACCATGACCCTTTACTGAGAGCCACTCCAAAACCAAGACACCAATCCTCTTCTTCATACTGCTAAGATCATCACCATCACTGCACCTTTTCCGAGATCATTATTGTGTCTGCACCACCAAGATCTTAACTATTGTTGCATCTCGAGACAAAGTATCGATATAGGATTACTTAGATCTTGTTCATAACAATGATCACCACGATCCCTCTTCTTCCTTTCATTGAGACTATGATTGTGCTTTTCTTGCATTGAGATCATACTTATCAATGTGTCAACACTGTCATTTCTGTGGAACTGTTACAGGACATGATGACCACCCGAGAAACACATGATTACTTACTCACTCGAAATTCTAAGTTACTAAGCCTCCTGAAAAGCTTTAGGGATCTTTCTTAACTGTGTCTTCATCCGAAACTTCAAAGGTATGCAAGATCATTGTAATATGAAAAAGTCGAGATACTTCACTGCTATTGTCATCAAAGCAACAGAGGTGTCTTCCTCCTATAATGTGGATCCATATGAAACATTGCCCTGTATCAGACTTCCGAAATTCCTATACCCAAACGAATTGCATCACATCAGAGAGAAGTGCGAGTTTTTGTTCATCTTATTTGCAGTGACCCTAGGTGGGTATATATAGTGGTCATGCCTCCATAATGGGCTGACATAACCAAGTGATCCCTTGTGTCCCTTTTGCTAGACGACATGACTGAGTTTTTCATTGTTCTGCTTGCTTGTCTTTATGACGATTGTGTTGGTCTTGGAGGGTTGATCTATTTTTCTTGCTTGTCTTTAAGATGATTGTGTTGATCTTGGAGGGTTGTTCTAGACACTAGGTAGCTTCATATACATTTACAAATATGCTCAAGAAGAGCTCTTTAACATGATTTTGACTCTTTGACTTTCCTAGACCTATGGAATGAGCAAGAAACGCATTCATATAATTTACAAAAATAATATTTCTTTTTCTTGACAAGTACAAAGATCAAAATTACTTTGAGAAATACCGAACCTAGTTACACTTTTCTTCAACAAATTGTTCACCATTGAGGAAAGCCATGCCAAAGATATCACTGATCTAAAGGTTGAACACTCTAACCAGATGGATGTCATTATAATTGAAAAGACCATTCTTCAAAATACACTGCAAATGATGGAAAAAATGCATTTTCTGCAACTTCCGCTCAAGCCGAAGTATTCAAAGGGGAAGCACAAAGGGATTTTCACACTCACAGTTCTCCCAGTCCGACAAAGCAGTTCTCATGTCATTGCCAAGAGGTTACTTGCCCCGCCTAATACAGGTCAATTGGAAGTACGAAAATTGAAAAAGAAGCTAAGAATGATCAGGGTTATGTGTCAGCGTTGACAGAGTACATACAAAATAACATTATTGACATCACATTCTCAAAATTAGGACAAGAAATCTACAGTGGCCTCATTATTGACATCACAACCCACCAGGAAGAAAAGTAAAAGGTAGAAGAAAAGAAAAAGGAAGAAGTTTGATGAATCTGATGATCGAGAGCAGCTTGATTTTCCGATGAGTCAGAGTCCGAACATTTTAAAAATTCAGCATGGTACATCCAAGAAGGAGCCCACGGACTTGCCGAAAAGTCGGCAAATGCTCAATAAGCACTATGCTGAGGACATATGATCCCATGTGCATCGTTTTGTATAGTACCTAACCCTATTCTCTTTTATTTCATGTTAGCAAGATTGTTCTACTTTCAGCAGTTTTATTATTTTTTTTTTATATTTCAGTTTATTAAGATAGATTTTCTATTCCAACCATATTTTCTATATATGCATGATGATTTCGATGTTGAATGAATATCTATTTGATGGAATTTTGTTACCTTGAATGCAAAATTTTGAGGTGCTCATTTTACTTCTTGGAAGAAATGTGTCCCCATATGGAGCCAAAAGTTGCACTCAAATTGTCAAAGTTCCAAGGAAACGGAAGTACCAATTTTTTCAACAAAGATCAGATCACATATCAATGGTCTCTATGTCATAGTCATCCCATTCTGCAAGTTATATATTGTAAATTATCTTAGCAAAACCATGATTCTATGTAACGACCTAGGTTAGCCTATAATTTGATGACGAATTCCATCCAAGTAGGTTTTTTAACCTCACTGATTACTCGTGCTTTTCAACATGGCTAATCAAAAGAGTTTTTTCCCTCCAACGTAAACTCCCAAAGCTACGGTGAAAATTTATTGTCAAACTATTAGGTGAGTCCTAGTTTTTTAATCAAGTCTGATGTAAAAGTGGTTTGGGAATAATTTAAGCCAATTGGCTAGCTTATTTAATTAGAAATCACTTGGTTTACTATATCATATTGAGTCGCAGATGGGTTTTGTGTCTTGCGGGTCTAAAACAAATGTGCATTCCCTCTTTCAGTCTTTAAAAGAAAAATCATATGTAATAGGGGGTTGGAAAAATAATTAATCTCCTCGTGTAAATTAATTAATTTTTCTCGCAAAATAAAATTAAATCCTAAGCTAGAAAATTAATTACTTAGAGTCAAAATTAAAATGTCCAAAAAAATAAATTTTCCAAATGGAAAAATTTGTGGGCCTTGAAAGATTCAGTTTATAAAGGTTCTCGATCAAGAGAATATTGACTTTCTTCAGAAAAATTTGGACCCTTGAACCTTGGTAGTTAAGTCAAAATCAAATTTTTGAGGAAATTAATTCTAAATAACTATTTTTGAGCTAATTAAAATGGAATTAAATGATAAATTTGAAAAATCTCAAAAATAAGAAAACAAGGGCCAAGATTAAAAGATTTTGAATTAGTTATCAACGGCCAAGATTATTTTCACAAAGATCAAAGAAACTAGCCGTTATTTTTCTATTTGAAAGATTTATCTATAAATTAGAGAGTCATTTGAGTCTCTAATCACCTTGATCTCTGTCTAGAATCGTTGGTGAAGCATTGTGTAAACTATTGTCTCCTGGGAACTATATATTCTATCATAATAAAAGACTTTGGGGTGTCATTCAAGGCGTTCTTGCTTGTTGATTTGCGATATATGTTGACTATGGGCATCTCTATGCTATGTTGAATATTGGTAAGATCTGTTTTCTCATTAGATGGAGATAAAATCATGCTATTGATAGCTTTGGGTTAATCTTAGGTGGTTTAATTCCCCATGTGATCTAACAGATTATTTTTTGAGATAAATACGTAATGTTTGAAATTACTTCAGTCCTTGGCCTCCAAATTCATAGACTTGGGCAAAAATCATTGTTGCTTGGATCTCTAGTTTTTATATGGTGGATTTAATCTTCGCTTGGGCTATAGTGAATCATTAATTTTTCTGAAGCATTTTAGTCATTCTTTCAAGTAAAAAAATATATAACAAAATAATAATTTTCTTAAAATCCATTTCAAAACCCATGTATATTTTGTAAATGAAATTGTAAATTTAGATTGTAATTTTATTTTTTTCTGACTTGGGTTGGGTCTTAGATCTATTTTGTATATATTTGGGGTTTGCGTGTTTCTATTTTTATTTTTGCAGGTTAGATCAAGGAGTTAAGTGGAAGAAGAGCTAGATCTAGGCCTTGAGGGTAAGATCTAGTCTCTTGGAATTTTTTGCAGGTTTCACATGCAGAATTTTCAAAAAATCGAAAAGCTGAAGCATAAAAAAATTATAGAGCAAGGATCTTCAGTTTTTGGCTTTTCCGGGGCCAGATTTACCTCCTCTGGGCCCAACATCTCCCTCTCTTGGCCTCTACATCATTCCTACCTCCCTCTGCATCACATTTTCGGCCCTCTTAGGCTTTAACTCTAGCCCTCTTTTCCCAAATGCTAGCCTCTTTGGGCAAAATATTCTTGGCCATTTCCATCCTCCTTGTCGCCTGATCTATCATCCTAGCTGACTTATCCTAGCAAATTCACTTCCTTTGTCCTAGTTTTCCAAATTTTGGCCTCTTTTGCCCCAAAATTGACCTAAAACCTTTCTGAAGATTTATGGCTAAATACTTTGCAGTTTTGCCAGATTAAGGTCTCAAAATTCATATCTAGTGAGCGGCAAGGTAATGCCAAAGTCTCTGCGATTTTCAATGGTGGGATCTTCAAGGCCTTGAGCATAGGGTTTGATCTCTAAACCCTTATTTTTCTGCAATTTTATTTCAGCAAGCAAAACACAAATAATTAGGCCCTAAAATCAAATTTTATATGGTCAAAATTGTTTAGAATTGCAAAATCTTCGTTTTCACATTTTTTTTGCCACTTGGGCATATCTGATTTGACCTAGATCT
This sequence comes from Pinus taeda, assembly GCA_000404065.3. Lineage (NCBI taxonomy): Eukaryota > Viridiplantae > Streptophyta > Pinopsida > Pinales > Pinaceae > Pinus > Pinus taeda. The sequence goes on along the minus strand of APFE031488032.1, from coordinate 15,739 downwards.
GACATGTTAGCTTGCTGGAAATTACTGCATAACTATAAAAATCAGATTTGAACATTTCTGAATCACATCCTAATTAAAGTCTAAAAAATACGAATTTTCATTTTTTTCCCGCAAACTTACTATTTTTAGACATTGTGGGGCTTATCTGTAGCGTTTTCAGTTTGTTGATTTGTTATTAATATATTGTTGTCATAAACTTATCAGTTCTAAAAATTGTTGAATTAAACTCTCCTAAACCCCTCAAAATTGGAATTTTTCAAGTTTTAGTGTATTTTGCCATTTCTGGAAATATTGGTTATCTATTTCTGGCAATTTTATCTCACTGGTCTGTCACTGTTTCACTACTGCAATTTATACTTCAAATCTGAAATTTTGCTGAAAGATACATCTTGAGAAGACTAAGATACATAATTTTCTAAGTTGGCATATTTTTGTGATCTTGGGCAAGCATAAGATTGTTGGATTAACGTTTTCTTACTGTTATTATAACATTGATCAGGACTGAATTTTCTGAATATTTTTTAGTGAGATATATCTGAAATTGGCTAATCTCATTGATCTCATAGCTTGGCATAACATCTTGTGTTGATTGATGAATTGGTTACATTGAAGTTTACACATGTACCTCTTGAAGTTTATCTTGTTTAAGATTGCATCATAACATTCTCAGGTACTCTTAAAATAAATCTCACACAAGTACTTAAATAATCTAACCAATCTTAATCCAAGATTGTAGTCACTCATAATCGCTTGCATAAGCATCTCACATAGGTTAGTCAATCATTCGAGTAGCAAGTGTCCATCTAGTCATTGGTTTCAATTCATAAGAAGCAAGAATTTGTGACTCCATTAAGGAAATGGTCTCATAAAAGAAAATCTAATTTAATCATAATCTTGCTTGATTTCAACCAAGTGGGTAGGCCACTTATCCGTGTCTCCCTAGTAAATCAATTCTCAACTTGTTTTCCTTCACTTCATTGCATAAGTACTACCCCACATAGTTTGTTGTCGGGAGACAACTAAAACAGAGTGGGCGGGGATCGGAGTGACAGCCCCCATCCTCAGCATTGTCACAGTACCTGTACAATCTGAGCAACAACATTTTTTGGTGTCTTTGGCGGGGATAGATTTTTTCATTCCCGGGGTTTAAGACAATATCTCAATTTTTCAATCTTTCCATTTTTCTTCATCTCTTGTCCCGTCAAAGTAGCACAACCTTTTTTGGCGCCATTGTGGGGGACAAATTTATTCGACCTTGGTGTTGTCAACATTCTCATTAATCTTCGTAATCCTATGATCCATTTTCATCTTCTTGACACCACATTCACTAATATCCTTGTCACCTTTTGTTCACTCCTCTATTTTCACTTCAGCACCTAGACATTTGGTCAATTTCTTATTCGAGTGGCAACTCCACTATTTCATCCATTCACAAAGGCTTACGTTAGTAAGAATCTAGGTAGCTTGCTTAAACCTATTCTCAGAGCTCGTTTAAATAAATTACATTCTAGCAAGCATTTATTTTTCTCAGATAGGAAGCCTTGGTATCCACCTGCTTTTCCTTGACTAAATTTTCGGTTTTTGCCTTCTGGATTTTGGAGACAGATTCATGTTCATGTTGCGACTCCACTTCTTCCATTTTTTGGAGGAATTTCTGTTAGAAGCTCACTTCTTGTGGATCTCTTGATTTTCTTGAACAAGGATCCTCTCTCTGACATCCATTAGCACGTCATTATGGATGACTTGTTCATCCCTTTTCATTGTACTAACACTTAAGGCTATCCTCATGATCCTCTAGAAGAGGAAGACAAGGTTAAAGAATTAATAGAGATCGTTAAAAGAATACAAGTTAAAGAGGATAAACAATTTGTTGATATACAGAATCTCATAAAGAAGATGCACGAGAATCAATTACACCATGTTAGTGATCAAGAGAATGAGCCATATTGTAGATATTGTAATCACTATCATGATGAATCCACTTGTGAAATCGCAAGAAGAATTTTTGATAGTACAGAGGCAGGTAATAGTAACCAGATTAATCATTTTGACAATGAAAAGGAAAATAATAAGTGCCTTATTAAGGAATTAACTCAAATGATTAAAAACATGCAATCTAGTCAAGCAAAACTAATAGTAGATCACGCAAGAGAAATGACTTCCATGGGAAACAAGTTACAGGCAATGGAATTTACTCAATATAATCAAAGGATCAACTTTCAGAACATGGTGGATACCATAGAAGAGGAACATGTTGAGGAGCTAAGCTCCATAAAAGAAAGTCATAAGAAAGAAATCAACTCTATTCATGACAGGACAGATTATTAACCATAGAAGAGAAACATGCTAAGGAGCTGAAAACCATGGAAATTAATCATTCTAATCATATGGCCTCCATGCATAGTTATCTGATCACCATGGAAGCAAATCGTAAGGAAGAGATGAATTCTATTAAAGTAAATCATGATAAAGTGATAAAGGACATGGAAAGGAGAGCAGGGTGTCAACTATTGAAGAAAAGTGTGCTCAAGAGATGGAAGCTATGATGTCCAATATGCAAGATCATTTTATTACCATAAAAGTAGATAATGGCAAAGTAATTAAGGATATTGAAGCCAGTAATATATACCTTCATGATAAGTTGTTCACCATGGAGGATAGCCATGCCAAAGAAATCAATGCTCTAAAGGTTGAACACTTTAACCAAATGGATGTCGTTAGAGTTGAAAAGACCATTCTTCAGAATACGCTACAAATGATGGAAAGATACAAATACCGGGACTTTTGCTTAAGCCAAAGGATTCAAAGGGGAAGCACAAAGGGTTTTTCATGACTCACAGGTCTCCCAGACTGCCAGAGAAGTTCTCACCTCATTGTCAGGAGGTTATTTGCCCCACTACAGATCAGCTGGAAGTACCAAAATTGAAAAAGAAGCTAAGAATGATCATGCTTATGTGTCAACGTTGACCGAGTACATACAGAATAAGGTTGGGCATACTTCAGATTCTTCAAATCCTTCATCCAAGCATTCTCAAAATCAGGACAAGAATTCTATAGTGGTCTCACTATTGACATCATAGCCCACCAGGAAGAAAAGTAAAAGGCGGAAGAAAAGAAAAAGGAGGAAGTTTGATGCATCTGATGGTCGAGAGCATCTTGATATTCGAATGAGTGACTATCCTAGCATTTTCAAAATTTAGTATGGCACATCCGAGAAGCAGCCCATAGACTTGCCGAAAAGTCGGTATGCACTATGTTGAGGACATTTGATGCCATGGGCATCGTTCTGTATAGTATCTCTAACCATATTCTCTTTTATTTCATGTCAGCAAGATAGTTTTACTTTCAGCAGTTTTATTATGTTTTTTTTTTTATATTTTAGTTTCTTAAGAGAGATTTTCTATTCCAACCATATTTTCTATATATGCATGATGATTTCGATGTTGAATGGATATCTATTTGATGGACTTTTGTTTCATTGGATGCAAGATTTTGGGGTTCTCACATTACTTCTTGGAAGCAACATGTCCCCATATGGGGCAGATGTTGCACTCAAATTGTCAAAGTTTCAAGGAAGTAGAAGTACCAATTTTTTCAACAAGGATCAGATCACAGATCAGCAATCTCTGTGTCATAGTCATCCCATTCTACAAGTTATATACTGTAAATGATTTTAGTAAAACCATGAATCTATGTAACAACCTAGGTTAGCCTATAATTTGATGACGAATTCCATCCTAGGAGGTTTTTTAACCTCACTGATTACCTGTGTTTTTTGACACAGCTAATCAATAGAGTTTTTTGTCGAATTATTAGGTGAGTCAAGTCTGATGTAAAAGTGGTTCGGGAATAATTTAAGCTAATTGGCTACATTATTTTATTACAAATCACTTGGTTTACTAGATCATATTGAGTCGCTGATGGGTTTTGTGTCTTGAGGGTCTAAGACAAATGTGTATTCTCTCTTTGAGTCTTTATAAGAAAAATCATATGTAACAGAGGGTTGGAAAAATAATTAATCCCCTCGTGTAAATTAATTAATTTTTTTTGCAAAATAAAATTAAATCTTAAGCCATAAAATTAATTAATTAGAGTCAAAATTAAAATGTATAGGAAAATAAATTTTCCAAATGGAAATTATTGTGGGCCTTGAAAGAATCAATTTTTAAAGGTCCTCCACCAAGGGAATATTGTCTTTTTCAAGAAAATTTGGATGCTTGCACCATGGTGGTTAAGTCAGTCAAAATTTTGACGAAATTAGCTCTAAATAATTAATTTTGAGCTAATTAAAATGGAATTAAATGATAAATTCGAAAATTTCTCAAAAATAAGAAATCAAGGGCCAAAATTAAGATATCTTGAAATATTTATCAACGACCAAGATTATTTTGACAAGGATCAAAAAAACTAACCGTTATTTTTCCATTTAGAGTATTTATCTATAAATTAGAGAGTCATTTGAGTCTCTAGTCATCTTGATCTCTGGCTAGAATTGCTGTTAAAGCATTATGTAAACTATGATCCCGCTCATAACTAATTTCGCTATCATAATAAAAGACTTTTGGGTGCAATTCAAGGTGTTCTTGCTTATTGATTTGTGGTATGTGCTGATTACGACATCTCTATGCTATGTTGAATATTGGTAAGATCTATTTTCTCATTAGATGGAGATAAAAACATGCTATGGATAGTTTTGGGCTAACCTTAGGTGGTTTGATTCCCCATGTGATCTAACAGATTATATTTTGAGATAAATACATAATGTTTGCAGGTACTCCAGTCCTTGGCCTCCAAAGTTCAACGACTTGGGCAGGAATCACTATTGCTTGGATCTCTAATTTTTAGATGGTGGATTTTATCTTTTCTTGGGCTATAGTGAATCATTAATTTTTCTAAAGCATTTTAGTTATTCTTTCAATTAAAACAATATTAAAAAAAAAAACTCAAAATCCATTTGAAAACACATGTATATTTTGTAAATCAAATCGTAAATTGTAATTGTAATTTATTCTTTTTCTAACTTGGGTTGGGGTTTTAGATCTATTTTTATATCTTTGGGGTTTAGGTGTTTCTATTTTTATTTTTGCACATTAGATCAAGGAGTTGAGTGGAAGAAGCTAGATCTAGGCCATTGAGGGTAAGATCTAGTCTCTTGGAATTTTTTGTGGGTTTCACACGGCAGAATTTTTAGAAAATCAAAGCGCTGTAGCATAAAAAAAAAATATCAGAGCAAGGGTTTTCAGTTTTTGGCTTTCACGGGGTCAGATCTACCTCCTCCAGGCCTAGCGTCTCCCTCTCTTGGCCTTTGCATCATCCCGTCCTCCCTCTGGGTCACCTTTTCGGCCCTCTGAGGCCTTAGCTCTAGCTCCATAACCCCTGTTTTCCCAAATGCTATCCTCTATGGGAAAAAATTGGCCCTTCTTGGCCATTTCCATCCTTCTCGTCACTCGATCTATCATCCTAGCCCACTTATCCCAGCAAACTGACTTCCCTTGTCCTAGTTTTCCAAATATTGGCCTCTTTTGCCCCAAAATTGACTTGAAACCCTAATGTGAATATTTGAGGCTAAATACTTAGCAGTTTCGTCGGATTAAGGTCTCAAAATTCATATCTAGTGAGTGGCAAGGTAATCCCAAAGACAGTGGGATCTTCAAGGCCTTGGGCCTAAGGTTTGATCTCTAAACCCTTATTTTTCTGCAATTTTATTTCAGAAAGCGAAATACAAATAATTAGGCCCTAAAATCAAATTTTATATGGTCAAAATTGTTTAGAATTGCAAAATCTTCGTTTTCACAATTTTTTGCCACTTGGGCATCTCTGATTTGACCTAGATCTGACATTTTAGCTTGCTGGAAATTTCTGCATAACTGTAAAATTTGGATCTAAACATTTCTGAATCACATCCTAATTAAAGTCTAAAAAATCTGAATTTTCAGTATTTTCTGCAAACTTACCATTTTTAGACATTGTGGGGATTATCTATAGTGTTTTCAATTTGTTGATCTATCATTAATACACTGTTGTCAATTGGAAATCTTCAAGTTTTAGTGTATTTTTCCATTTCGGGAAATATTGGTTATCTACTTCTGGCAATTTTATCTTGTTTATTTGTCACTGTTTAGTGCTGCAATTTATACTTCAAATATGAAATTTTGCTGAAAGGTACACCTTTAGAAGGCTAACATACATAATTTCTAAGTTGGCATATTTTTGTGATCTTGCGCAAGCATAAGAATTGTTGGTTTAGCATTTTCTTACTGTTGTTATAACATTGATCAGGACTGAATTTTCTGAATATTTATTATTGAGATGCATCTGAAATTGGTTAATCTCATTGATCTCATAGCTTGACATAACATTTTCTGTTAATTGATTAATTGGTTACATTGAAGTTTACACATGTACTTCTTGAAGCTTATCTTTTTTAAGATTGCATCATAACATGTTAAGTATTCTTAAGATAAATCTCACATAAGTACTTCAGTAATCTAACCAATCTTAATCCAAGATAGCAATCACTCATAATCTCTTGCATAAGTATCTCACATTGGTTAGTCAATCATTCGAGCAATGGATGTCCATCCGGTCATTTGGTTTCAATTCAGAAGTAGCAAGAATTTGTGACTCCATTAAGGCACTAGTTTCATAATCGAAAATCTAATTTAATAATAATCTTTCTTGATTTCAACCAAGTGGCTAGGCCACTCATCCGTGTCTCCCAAGTAAGTTGATTCTCAACTTGCTTTCCTTCACTTCCTTCCAAAGGGACTACCCCCCATAGCCTGCTATTGGGAGAGAGTTATCTTTTTTAAGATTGCATCATAACATGTTAAGTATTCTTAAGATAAATTTCACATAAGTAATCTAACCAATCTTAATCCAAGATAGCAATCACTCATAATCTCTTGCATAAGTATCTCACATAGGTTAGTCAACCATTCGAGCAGTGGATGTCCATCTGGTCATTTGGTTTCAACTCAGAAGTAGCAAGAATTTGTGACTCCATTAAGGCACTAGTCTCATAATAGAAAATCTAACTTAATCATAATCTTGCTTGATTTCAACCAAGTGGCTACGCCACTCATCCATGTCTCCCAAGTGGACTACCCCCTAGTTCATTCCAAAGGCACTACCCCCCATAGCCTGCTATTGCGAGAGAGCTAAAATGGAGTGGGCTCAGAGTGACAGCCCCCGTCCTAAGCATTGTCACGGTGCCTGTCCAATCTGGGCGACAACACCTCCTAAATAGATTTATGTTTTTTTCAACCAACCTTACGGCTAGTTCATCAACCGCAAGTGAAACCAATTGTTCCTTCCTCCAAATGGCCAAAAACTCAGACTGCATCTTTTTGCAAATGGCATCCCAACTTCCCATAATTGAAGACAATATGGATTGCGTATTTGTTTTAGCCGTGTCAGGATGATGTTTGTTAATGTTGAAGAAGCATTGTAACATTTGATGAATCAAGTCATCACACTCCAAATCAAACATGATTTCATATGTTTTGACCAAAGCCATGGTTTCCAAAATTTGGAATTTTTTCCCAAAGGTAAGACCCACAATGTTATCCAAGTCTTGCAAGGTCTCTATTATCAACTTGAAGACTCTCCTCATGATGCCATCATTGTAAGGAGGTATAAGTGCGGTCAGCATCATGACACTGCTAAGACATGAGGCAACTGGAATTGTGACCCATTCATAAGGGTACTCCAAGAACTTGTTTTGTATTAGGGCAAGCATTGCTGGTTTTAGAGCCCAAATTAGTTTCTTCCCCTCTAACTGGTTCCCTTCAGAAAGGAGTGCATCCAATTCATCTAGTTTGAAAAGGGCTTTTATTGTGACCCTCATGTGTTTCAAATCTATCCCAAGTGCAAGGATTTTGTGTCCAATCTCCGACCCTTTCTACAGAATCCCTTGGTTGTATTTTTTGAAGAATAGCATAGACCCCTCTTGAAAAAGGTATGTTGTTTGTTGTTGCTAGTTTATTAAGGGAGTTTATGAAGGTTTGATCCATGTTTTAGTTCAATGAAGTCAAGTACATAAAGAAAGGCTCAACAGAATTGCATAATAATAGCTGACTCAATACACAGAACCCTCACTCAACTCCACAATTACATCAACTCTTATGTATAGTACTCTATGACAATATGCATAAGTACATACCCTTCAGTAGCGGCTTGACTTAGCAACATCTCACTAAGACCCCCAACACAAGATACATGGAAAGACTCAAGTAAATGTCATACTCGAGAGATTGACAAGACTTATAGATAAAACTTCATAACAAAGATGAACTGGAATACTTGCGTCCTAAAGATCTTCTTGTAATAAAGTTTACTGTGTTGCTTTGTTAGAAGGTTTAGTTACACATTGTGCACAAAAATCAACTTGCTTTACAAATGAGTTATTCAAGGGTCCAAGCTAAATTTTATAATGCTCTAGTTTTTTATCGATAATAGGTAAATGACAGGATCACAATGAAAATAGTTGGGAGTAGTTTTTCATTCACCAAACAAATGCACAAAGTATTAATGGAATAAATGATTCCTAGGATTGAGTCTCTGATTCCACAGTGTGATTGATCCACACAAGTCTAAAAGTAATGATGACACCAAGTTCAAACCCTACTCTAATTAAAAATTTTGTCCTTATCAGTCCCTTTGCTTTACCAACAGCTCGTCCAAGTCTAATAAGTAGCATTCCTCGCCCAAGCAACAGCTACATAGCTTCTCTGAGATAAGATTATTCTGGGGCTTCCGCAGCGTACAACCACACTGATTTCAAACCATCACGATGCCATCGAGTTGCTAGGACCTACACAATCTGTCTTACACATTAAACTACAGGAACCATGCGCACTTTTGTCCTTTCCAACAGGTAGTCACTCAAATGGTGCATACTGCATTCGATTTTTCAGCTACAGGACTATCGCTCCAAAAATCTAGCCCAATTCAATCATTAAATGTAGCTTCTGGTGGCAAGATCGATCTATTGCGTGGATGCTCTCTATCCAGCATTCCACCCAATCAGCCGCTAGGCACTAAGTCTGCATAACAACTAATTCAGTGCTCCTCTAGATAGATGGCTTCTAGGAAAGACTCGGTTCACTTACAACCAAAGGAAACCATTTACTTTTCTTACATCAAGCCCATAATCCCGCCAGCCAGACGTGCAATGGACTTCTCTTCTGCATGCGGACTCAGGCACCCACTAAGCCAGATCACTCACTTGTTAAAATTTGCAACTGCGGTCAAATTCCACTTTGAACATCCCATTTTATGGAGATGATGATTGCATTGAATTTCTATTTTCAAGAGGACCAAAATCAACCTAAAGATCGTCTAATTTGGACAAGGTAAAGTATATTTTTGAATTATGAGCCCACATATGCATATTTGATGAATGTTGTTAAAAGCGCGAGCAGGATTAAATCGGTGCGGGGAATGAATCGGAAAAAATACGAAAAATCGGGAAAAAAGCGGAAAAAATCGTTTGGTAGAAAAATATTCATTTTTTTCTTCTTCTTTTTTAATTTTTCATTATAAATCGCTGCCCCGCCAGCCTGAGCGTTTTTCCCAAAAAAGCACGCTTTTTCCCAAAAAAGTAGCAAAAAAATTTATCCCGCTTTTTCCTTATAAAAAGCACGATTAAATCGGGCAAGGGAAAAACTCGCGATTTTTTGAAAAAAGCGCGATTTAATCGTGCTTTTAACAACATTGAATTTTGATCAGGTCATTGGACACCCTTGGAAGGGGTTATAAATACAAGTGACCTCTACCCCATTTGGACATCATCATGGATCATTCTTCTATTCACTTTCTTATTTTTGGTTTGCATAGGTCTGAGGCAGATCCACAAAGAAATAGGTTCGCACGAAGGTAAAATTGTTGGGTTTGAAGCTCACATCACTATTTTAGGGTTTTGGACCTCAGTGGCAGGGACAACACAGAGAAATATCAGCTATAGCCGCTTGCTAACCAGCTCATCCATGTGACCAAATCATCTCAGTGACATGCACAACTCCTCCATGTGACTACCATGTAGGGTTTCAGAATCACAATTGTAGGCTCTCCAAAGGGTGAATTCAACCACAGTCGTTGGCTTACATGCTCAAGGGAGCGACTAGACCTTTCCAGTCGCACACTTGAATCATCCTCCATGCGATTGAGACCTAAATGTTGGTTTTCCAGTTGTCCGAAGTTTTTGCTCGTTGACCGCAAGGTTTGGCAGGTGACCGTAAAGAATGACAATTCATTACAGACCTCTGAATTAGGGTATTGAGTATAAGTTTTGTTGGGTTCCTTTCATAGATGTTGTGGTTGTTTTTGGCGGATAGTTGCATGGATGAAGATATGGATCATTGTACTCTCCTTTGCCGAATCATTTAATGACAATCTAATAAGAAGAAGAATTTCAAAGGGTTTTCCCCATAGTGGTTTTTGCCCTGATCTCCAACCAATCTTGGTTTTTCTATGTGTGAATTCTTTTCTTCTATTGTTCCTTTATGTTCTGCTACATTGATGATTATGATATTGTTCTTTCTATATATTTGCATATGCTACTGAATATTGATGTAAATATGAATAATGTTGTGATGTTATGGGATGAACTTAATGTGTTAATGAAGAAATGCAATTATCAAAGCAAAGGCCAATATAGCCCTAATGAAAAATCAACATGATATCAGAGTTGGGCTAAAGAAAAGTCATTGAGATCACCACTATGATGACACCATTGATGGAAGCACAAATTAGAATGGTTTGAGAGAAACCCTAGTTTATGGCAAATATTTGAGATATGAAATCTAGAAACCCTAGCAAGGTCAATGTGAAGATGCTCAAGTACTTGTGTCAGAATTGATGAAGACGTAGATGGGATAGTCTCTATTAGTCATGGTTACTAATAAAAATGGTTGAAATAGTGAAGCCAATATTGTCATATGGACAATAGACAGTGATGGATCTTCAAGAGGGAGATGATCACCTCTCATTGAAGATGAGTATTTACCAATTTATGATGCTCCTTTGTATCTTTACTTTTTACTTATGGATCTAATTATTGTTTTCATTATTACTTATGCTCCCTGCATGTATATTTGAGTATTTGGATGCTTCTAACCTCCTGATGAGTTGTGATAAGTGGATCCCTCTTGAGAATTCATGGCTAGTGCAGGAAGACGAGAACTAGCGTTGGAAAAAGTAAAAAGGCACCTAATGAAAAGGTGCCAAAGTGCTACTAGCTATGAAGGTGCACAGGATTCTAAACACTACAAGGTATATATAGTGTTATGTTTCAGCTGCAAAAGTGGATGACAAGGTAAGCCTTAAGGTATGATGAGTATATCACATTCAAAAATGGTCCATGTATGCATGATATCTATGATTAAATGATGCTCTTGGTAGTGATCAAGTATCTTACCTTTTAGACATGATGAACTTCTTGATTTTATGAAGCTACTTAATATTGATCTTTGATATAGTGGTATACTCGATGTTTGGCTAGCATCTATGATTTTGGATATCTTGATCCCATAAATAAGGCTAGCGCCTTGATTCTAGTACTATGGTAAATTGACACTATTGATATTATCTGTGAAAAGCATGGTAGCCATGTTGACAGAAGTATAACAATCAGATTGATACTCAGGATCTTTTGTTGATAGTGGTTATGTTTTGAAGTGCTTAGTAATTATGGCATATCGTAAAATTGAATGCCCTGACTTGATGGATTGAGTTATGTGACAAAGAAGTAATGTTGTGATCATGATTCTTGAAGTATACTCCTATTAGTTGTTTGACACTAACCCTTTATGAAAGACTGATGACATGATGTAATGGTGAAGTAATTGATGCTAATATACATCACCATGATAAATATGTGATATAGTCTCACTTTATGATCTAACAGATGTGTTGATACATGATAGTGTTATAGGCAAGTTGATGACTTGAATGAAGATGACTGCAGTGGCTTCCCATTCAGAGGGAGAATCTCTCCATATGATCCTTACTCCTATTATCATTTCCATTATATGTATATTCTTTATTTTTGAAGTATGATATGTACATGAAATAGCCAACAACATTCTGATCTAAGAGAGAGTTTTCCACTATTCCAAGCCTCAATCGCAAGGAAGTAAGCTCGAGGGTGCGATTGTAGCCCCCCAAACGCACGGAGGAAGGCCTATGGGTGCGACTATGCCTGTAGGACACAAAAGTGAAGCTTTGTGCATAAAATCAAAAGTTCACTTGAAGGATGTCAGTCCTACAAACATGGAGCAGCCAATAGAAAGTTCTATGAGCAAGGAAGTTTGAATTCCTATACCGTGAATATGTTGATTAAACTTGTGTTTGCAGGTGACCGAGATATGCATATCAATATGTCATTATGATTTAATCGAGGCTTGTGTATGACAGTGTTTGAAAACAGTTGCAAGGGTTTGACTAGATTTGACTGACTGATATAGATAAGTAGTGTTTGGAGTTTTGACATGATGCTTGATAATAATTTAGAACTTTGACTTGATGATTGAAATATGGTTTGGGCTATAGATCACACTGTGATAGAAAAATTGGGATTTGACCTGATGATTAATGATTTGATTTGACGATTGATGATTTTCTTTAATGCTATATCGGCATAGTGACTTTCAGTGACTTATATTGGTATTCAATAGATGGTTTGTGTTGACATCATTAGCTTTGACACATTAGTTTAAGCATTGATTATTGTCCACATTGACAGTTATCTGGTGAAGCCAAGAGGATGTGTCAATCCAAACATCTACTTCAAAAGGGGTGCAAAGTATGTCTTTGATTTTGATTTTATATACTGATTGTCTACTCTTGACAAGTAATGAGCCTCTGATCATCAAAGTAAGAGGGATTTGGCTTCTGAAGCTCGAAATAATGAATCATGACATGATGAATCGATTTCTAAAATTGGGAAAAGAAAATCTATATTGTGAAGTTATTAAAGAATTGCTAGAAAGTGGAAATCCAAATCCTTGGACACTCTGATTGAATTTCAAGAAGTTATGAAAAGGTATTATTGAACCTGACTTGGCCACTAACAGTTGATTGAAGCATTGATATTCCGTTTGAACACTTATCCACATATCTTGAGCATAGAACCTGAGTGAATTCATGATTGAGCCACTTCATATGCATTGAGTTGTTGTCGAGCACCCTTCAAGATATCTGCATGGGATAAACAATTTCTGATCTGAGATATTCTTCTTGTGATATGTGACTGCATGGATGTACTTGTTGACTGCTGGAGTAGCACCTGACGATTATTTGACGACTCCATGCCCCAGGATGATCCAGAGGACACTTGTACCATCAGATGTCATCAGTCAACAGAGTTTTTTAACTCTCCTTCTATCTTCTCATCATATTTCTTCTTTGTACCCAGATTCCACACCCTACGGGGAATTGTAATAAGTGATGCTAGTATGATGTTTCTTGAATTTGTAACAGGCCTAGGATGTGGGACTCGATCAGCAAACGAGTACACCTTGGAGTGTTTTTTTTATCCGGTGAATTATCCCTTTCTTTTCCTTTCTTTTTCAGAGGGGGATAATTCTCTGGATTTTTTCACTCGTGCACACCCCAAAGCCGAGGTGACGGCTTGAAGATTGAGCCCCTGACACATCTTAGTGTCTAGGGTCGATGTATATTACCATACTAGATCACACAAAAAGTTTCGTGGAATTTGGCTAGGTCTAAGTAGGACTTTTTAATAGTTAAAAATTTTCCGCAAAACGAGATTTTTTAATTATTTTTTATATAAAGGCATAAATAAGTGGCCTTAGGAAATGTCTGGGGTGTATGACCACTCGAAATTCATCCTCAGAGGCCCAACATTCTCCTAGAGCCTACTTTGGGGGTCAAAAAATGACTCAGAGTCCCTCAAAAGCCGTTTTTTCAAGTGATAGTGGCAAAAGTGAAGAAAAAATTCAAAAAAATGAATAATTGGAAAAATTTATAAATTTTTCCAAAGTCAAAATAAGTCAAATTTTGACATGGAAATTAAGCAGAAGATCAAGGGTGATGTGGCAAGCAATGTGGGGCCCACCACATAAAGTTTCAGGCTCAAAGTCAACAGAAAGTCAAAGTGCCAAGCAAGTCAAAGTTCCACGTTGAAGTTGAGTTCATACGTATTGCTGAAGGTCATTTTGGTTTTAATTTAAATCAAATTTTATATTAAAAATTAGTGAGTGGCATGTGGGACCCACCTCAGCCCACCAAAGAAAATACGCATTACACAGCCCATCTACGTGGCAAGTCAGCACAGCAATAGTTACGTTGGCAGTTCAAACTGGGTAGTCAACGTTGAGGTATATACGGCAGTCAAGCAGCAAGTCCGTGGGCAGTCTATACGTAACTCAGCCAACCCAAAAAATACACGCTGGCAGATTGTCCACTTCAGAAGTCCATACGCATGCCAATTTAGATACACGTGGGCCACAACAAAGTAACGTGAACAACAGTTTATGCCAAGTCAAAAAGGAATATTACACATCTAGTTAACGCAGATTATAACAGCCACACGTGGGCAGTCCATACGTTGGCCAGTTCAAAGGTATTAACAGCATGTTACACTGGCAGTCTCCAATCAACACCTACAGCAGTTAACGTGGTGTTACACAGCTGTTTACGTAGTTATCTCCAGCAGTTAACGTGGTATTAGCAGCAGTTCATGGGCAGCATATTACTGTGTTTCAATCAGCAGTTATCTCAGCATATTACTCAGCATCTAACACAGCAGTTAATGTGGCAATCAATAGCAGTTATCTCCAGCAACAAAACAGTGATATCAGCCAATTGTCATTTCATTTTTTCATTGGGATCTTCACCATTGTGCCACTTGTCATTGGAATTTTCCTTGGGATCATCTCCCATTTTCCTATTTATATGAGCCTTGGGCTCTTATTGTATCAGGATAGAACGAGCTATTGGGCTGGCAGAGACTCTGCCGGATTTTGTACTCAGCTTTCACATAAATAAATAAAAGTCTTTGGGGTTACTAGCTTCTCTTGTGGTGCATGCTTTGGTACATGAGGTATACCTGTGTCGCTTGATATTCATTTTATTTTCATTTGCTATCTAGTTGTTTTTCATTTTGCCTGAAGGCACTATTGTCTAGGGAGGAGAGATTTGCAGCTATCTCAAATCTCTTCTGGGCTTGGTATATTTTGTACACTTGTTGCAGCTTGTCCATTCTCGGTTGAATGACAAGCTCAACTTGGTCTCTATATGCCAAATCTCTTGTGCACTAACAATTCGTTTGCAAGTGTTTTCTGTGTTTTCAAGGGACGAGTTGCCAGCTTTATTGGAGTGTGAGGACTTCATCGGCGGGAACAGTCACCTCCAACGATATCAAGGGTCCCACATGCTGTTCAAGCCAGCAATCTCATAAGACATCAAAAAGATCTACTCAGGAGGGAGTCTCTTGAGCCCTTAGCTTAGTTTCTATTTTGAAAAGTTATCACAAAATTGTCTCCTTTCATTTAAAAGCATTTGTTTTCATTCTGAGCATATAAAGAAATACAAATAAAAATCTTTTCATTTTTGAAAGAGCAACGTTTTGAAGGCACTGGTCATTTATGTGTTTCATGCTTATCGTATGGTTAATGGCTATTGCTTATATCATGTTTTGCTTATAGATCTTAGATTAACAATCTTATTTAACTCTAATAATTCTCCTAGAACTTTACATCTTAGCTTTTAGCTT
>APFE031488029.1:28928-44436 GCA_000404065.3 Pinus taeda | reverse complement strand
ACATCGCTCAGAGCGCCAATTTCAAGAAGGGAATCAGGTCTTTTTGAGGCTGCAACCCTATAAGCAAACATCACTCAAAGACAAGGGTTGTCAAAAGCTCTCTCCAAAATTCTATGGACCATACCAAGTACTTCAGCGCATTGGAGAAGTGGCTTACAAGTTGCTTTGCCACCTACAGCAAAAATCCACCCAGTTTTCATGTTTCATGCCTCAAGAAAGTGATTGGGAATAATTGCAGAATTCAGACGAGTCTACCAGAATTGGACGAAGAATGATCCATCTGGCTTCAATCGTAACAGGTCCTCGACACACGAGTCAAGCAACTACGCGGCCGCATTATCAAGGAAGTCCTAGTCAAATGGAAAGACAACTCTCCAGAAGATGCAACTTGGGAGCCAGCCACTATTCTGCAGCAGTTTCCGCAGCTTCAGCCTTGAGGACAAGGCTAGTCTTAAGGGGGTGGGCATGTTAGGGTCCCACCCTAACCCCCTTATCTATGTAATGGGACCACGTCATAGTCAAGAGTCAATAAAGCCCATATTAATAATTGTAAGTGGTTAATCCGCAATTAATAAAGGAGCCACAGTTAGTTGCAAATGGGCCGTAGTATTAGATAGATGGTATTAGTAATAAGCGGTATTGACCCGTGGTATTACTCATAGGAGTCATATATAAAGGATAGAAACTCCCTGTGAGGAGCAATGTGTCTTATTTTTGTAATCGAGCTCTGCTCTATTGGAGGTTGCCCCCTCGAAGAGGCAAGTGAACATTACTCTCTGAATAATAAAATCATTGCCATTCTGTGTTCTGGGTATCTTTTCTTTGCATATTCTGTGTTCTCGGTATCTTTTCTTCCCATATTCTGTATTTGGGTATCATTTGCAGGTTAAGAGAATAACATAACCCCCGACCTATGTGGGACTTGATATTGGAAAAAAATTGGTAAGTGTGATTGGCTCACGTTGATGTGTCGGCAACAACATGGAAGATGACATCAACATGACATGGCAGTACAAAGGACATGTGGTAGGCATTTTAGGCAATTTTGGGTGGCATGATGGGCCAAATCCAGGCGACAAATGTCACCATGCAGAAGGTGCCATGTGGTCTAGATGATGTCAGAATAACATAAGCTGATGATGTGGTAGAACCTCAAAGTTTGCGCCAAGGGGTTGTTTTGTGAAGTTTTTCTTGTTTATTTGGTTTTCAACATTGAATGAATAGAACAGGCCAAAAAAAGTGAAAAAGGACCCAAGTCAAGCCTATAAGAAACTCGGGGTTGAGTAAAACACATATCCATAATAGCTGGAGCGTTCCGACCCACGACCTTCTGACCTCCCAACCAACATTAAAAGGCATGCCCACAAGTTATTAGTTTCACATGTTCTTCTTGTGTTATTTGTGACTTCACTGACTATGGTAGAGGACCAGAGTTGTTGCCAGTATTAATGGCCACTGCATAGAACAAAGATAAGGAATTAAGGTCAATGGCTTGCAAATATAATTTAATGGGCTTGGCTTAAATGAAACAAGCCATCTCTGATATGTCCTGCATGCTATGAGGAATTCAATGGAAAATATGGCTAGATGGAGAAGAGTTAATTACAAAACAAGAAAGACAAGACTGAGATACAAATTGATCCTGTGGTCATGTAAGCATGAAGTGCCTCATTGGAGTGCAAGATGTGACTGAGAATTCATTCTTAGCATAGGAAAAAACTCAAAAGACCATTCGTTGCATTAACTAAACTGTCTTGACTGACAACAAAAGTTACAACGAAATGGGGAGCCTTGTTGAAGTGTGCAGGATGACTAAAAAATCATTCTCAATATGGGGGACACAAAGATAACCAATCAACGATTCAATGCAACTGCGATGGTTGAGTGAAATAAACCCATCTCCAAAATTGAATATGGATATAGAGTGCAAGAACCCTGATGAAACAATAGCATACCATGCCATGTTGTAGCATATTATCAGGTAAAGAGACTATAGAGACTGCATCATTACCAGTGCAACAAAGGAACAAAAGAATGAAGTGAAGTTGAGAAAAGCAGGGGGGAATGTAGAATTGTTGTGAGTTATTGAGTGTATAGTTGTGAGTGTGTGAATGAGCTAAGTGTTCAATGAGAAACAATGTATTAGAGGGTCGAGACTAGAACTAGTTGAGCAGCAAGAAGCACAGTTCAAAGGAGACCTGCTGAGTTGAAGAAAAGGATATGTTATTATAGTAGATCAGATTTATTTTATTGATTTTATGTATTAGCCACTATTGTCATTTTGAAAATTGTATGAAAAGTAGAATGGTGGCTAAAGTAGGTTGTGGCCTGAATTCATAAGAGGTTGGTTCCTCTTGGCAAGTGGTGGCTTACTATCTGAATGGGTTTGGGGCCTCCTATGAGTGGGTGCTCACAAACAAATTGATGTAATTAAGTGGGTGCTTAATTTACATCATAATAACAAACAAGTTGGTGGTTTTTTCCCTTTGGGTTTCCACCTAAAAATGCTTGTTTCAATTTGTGTGTTGCTCAACTGTTGAACTGTGTGCTCATGTGAATGGTTTTCTATAAAGCATGTTTCAATTGTAGTTTGGAAGCTCACACAATTAACTAGCAGAAGCCAAAGAAAATATAAGAATTGAGCATAAAATTTTAATAACATTACAATTGTTGATTCAACCCCCCCCACCCTCGAGTAATTCCTTATTCCAACACGCAACCCATTATTCTGGCTTTTGGGTCGGACCTATGTAGGAGCGTCCTTATAATATTATAGCTCACAGTGGTGACTCGTTAGATCCACATTTGTACACCTCTGACAGTGACTTCACCTTAATCGGCATTGACACATTATTAATGCCATGTGAGCCAGTTATAAAGAGCCTGATGTTATGCAAAAGTATGCTAGTAAATCTTCCAAGTTCAAACCCACTAGGTTGGCCTACCTCCAAGTTCTGCCACATGAGGCCACAACTTCAAGTCTGGTTCTACAAAAGTGTGACTACCAAAATATGTCAAGAAGAGACCTCTAGGTGGGGTCCACTCAAGCCTCCTCTTAATGTCTTTGGGTCGCTTTTGATATCCTGACACAATGGGAAAAATTTCTTGCAAAGACCACCAAGGTAAACCCTCTAGGTGGGACCCACGGTTAAATTTTCAAGATGCTTTACAAAGCCCGCTCGCTGGAAAGGAAGGCTACCAAGAGCCGTTGATGTGGAAACCTCTGGGTGGGACTCACCTGCTCAAAACAACTTGGGGTATTTAATTAATCACTTAATAAAATCACCCGGGTAAACAACTACTGGGTGGGGTCCACTGTCAGCTGTCAGTCTCTGTCAAATGGTGAATTGCCAAGTTAGTGATCCCTACAAAGAATAAAATAGTTAATTCCTTTGCCCATTCTCTATAATTGCTTGGCTCCTCTATGTGCTCTGACATTGCGTTCTTTGCAAACTTCTTTATGTCATCAGGCGGCCCTCCTGCAATCACTCTGACAAATAAATGTATATATACATACAATACCTCTCAACCTTGCCAATAAAACAATCTCTGGAATCAGTATTTTAAAATAGTTATGAATAGGACTATACAAGCATTATAACACATGTATTATATGAATAGATATTGGAGAAGGACTGGTTGTTGAATAGAATAAAAAGCTCGCTCTCCACACCACACACATACATATCTCTCTTATTTTATTAAAAGATAAAATATAAGGATTACAATTGCAATTCGGTCCAAATCCACAGTCATAGGATTAGAAAGATCAATTTAGGGAAAATAATTAAAACCATAGCAACTACAACAACTTGCCTAATTTAAAACAAATCCTATCTAACAAACCACTCATTAAGGAACCAACTCCTTTAGTAAAAAAATTTGACCTCTCACTTAATCAAACTTTTTACAGATGCTCTTGCATCAAAAAAATTGAATGGGAAACGAACTCCCATAAGTATATAAAAAATGGAATTACTCATTAAAGGAGACGTTTTGTAGAGACTAGAGGATGGTAGGCTTGGGAGATGGAAACTTATTTTGAAGCCATAACATAATTGTTGTGGCGGCCTTTTACATTGTGACTGTGAGAAATTATTTATGTTATCATAATTCATTTTGTTTTTCTCTCTATGTGTTCTTGTGTATTTAGGGTTTATATTTATTGGTAAAATATGCAATATTGTTGATTTAACTTGATCATACAATGAATCTTGCATACATAACTTGATTTAATGCTTTAAAACACATGTTATTTAAAGAGTTTGAATCAGATTTGAAAGTATATTGTAGGTTGAACACATATTATACATGCTATCTATGATTTTCTTGCACATTTAATTTGACTATCAATACATACTAGTTCTCTTTATTTTCTTTTCTTTATTTATTCTACTGTGATGCTTTTCATTGTGATTTCTTTTACTTCCATATGTGATTGATTAAAAATGATATGACTTGATCACATTTTTAATCTTTCGCACATAATATTGATTTAACTTTTCTCCAATATATATTATTTAGAAATAATTAAATCAATTTTCAAATTGACTTGTTGTAGGTTAAAGATATATAGGTACATGATATCATATGACTTTAAATGCACTTCTCATTAGATACAATAAGCCAATATGTATTAAGTTTTCTTTTTCCTTTTGTCACTGTTTTAATTTTAATTTTATTACTAAACCTTATATTATGCATGGATTATGATACAAATTTTAAAATCTCACTTTTGTCATAAATGATATTTTCATTTTAATAAGTTTCAGTCGCTATGAGACATACCCCTTTATTTTCTTAAATATCAAATTTTAAATAAATATTATTTTATAATTAAAATTTACTTATTCTATTTTCTATGAAAGAAAACTTAATTAATTAATATTAGACACAAGGTTACCCTAAAGTGAAGGAGGCCAACCCTTTTAACCTAAAATGGGAAGATTTATATCCTTAGTAAATGTCTTCTCGGATTTCCCTTAGTCTCCATAACAATATGGGATCCAACACAATATCAACTTCTATAACAATCCGGGAGCCAACACAATATCAACTTCTATGTAATGTTTATGATTGAAGGCTCGGGGCTATTGTTTATACTATTGAATAATTAAATAACATGATGTAGGTGAAAGGAATGACTTAAGGTATTGCTGACATGTTTTAAAATGATGAAAGGCATGTTTACAACTAATGTAACATTTTTTTGTTGACTCAAATTAATTTATGGTGAGATGATGAACACGAAAAGTTGAGACTTGTGCTTCTAATGGAAAGATTTATGGTTTATGAAATGAAATGAGATACAACGAGATACTCTTATGAGCCATCAATATGAGGTATTAATTCAACATGTATGGTGCATTGGTAATGAAACCGGCCATTAACCTGTAATGTATGGAATGGCACATTACGTGGATGCCAATTGTTTCATTGAAAAATAAATTATTCTCCTCTCAGCATGGGCCGATTGATCTTTTAAAGTGTTTCATCGAACACAGGTTACCATTGTTTTCCTCTGCTATAGGACAAAATTACAATTTTTTTACAATCTTTATTCAACCAACACACATAGTCTGTACATTATTTTATTTTATCCCTTGCATGCTTCTTTAGGTTTGTTTTTTAACAAAAAAAAATATACCAAACCATCATACTCTTTTCTAAGGGTTTCATGGTCTCATTTTTTGTGTAATCATATATAGTCGGTCACTGGAATGAAGAGTTCAATTCTTTTGGGTTTGTTACTCCCACAGTTCATTGTTTTACATATATGCATGAAAAAATTGAAAAAGAAGTCATGAATAATTATGGAATCACTCTTCTTGTTCTCTTTATGCAAATATTATGCAAAATTTTAGTCTTAGATGAATTATGTTGATGAATCAAACAATCACCCCTGTTCCCTACAATTCTTTTTCTTGCTCATGTGTTATTTTAAAAATGCATGTAATAGTAAATTTGTTAATTATGGAATATTTTATTTCGTCATGATATGCAAGTAAATTGATATTTATGTTACAGTATGAGTTTTAATAACAGAAACAAGGGTACTTAGGGAGACAGAAGGAGATTATTTATTACTGTGTGCTGATATTTATTTCAACATACATATTCATAGATGATGATGACTTTTATGGAGGCACACATATTATGTTTTCTTATACATATTCTATGGCAACATTAATTAATTTATTTATTGAGTTATTTGGCACATGTGATTTATGATGATTGCATTATTGATGGTTAAAATTCATATTAAATGACTATTGTTTTATGGAATAGGGGGGTCCCACCAACTAGGAAACTTAAATGTAATAATTTATAAACATAATTATTTTTTATTTTCCCTTTCAAACCCCCATCCTTGACCTCTAATCAAAACTTGATTAGAGAAACTATTATAATTAATTACCCAAGTGATCCAACTACCTAACCACTTTGAGGAGACATAAAAGAGGGAGAGGACTATGAAGGAAAGGGAGAGAACATTGCAATGAGAGGTTAAATTGTCATTCATTCCTCCTCATTTTGATATCCTATGAGTTATAATAAGTTGAACCAAAAGGTGGCAGATAATGGTTTTCGAAGGGAAAACACTGTCAAATGAGGAACTCCACTCATCCTTTGAACACATTATTTTAGGTAACTTGATTTTTTGTTACTCTATTTGCTGTTCAAAGGTCTGGTTTTTATTTAACCAATGCTAACAACCATTAATTTCATAAAGAAATAGGATGTCCACCATTATATCAGAGTATCTAAAGGTGTTTTAAAGGTTGTCTCATCATTTATTTTTTTCTTTCCTAGACTTCTATATATTCTTGTTTACATTGTAGATGTATAGAATCTGATTTCATCAATGGTTCTTTGTAGCAATATGCCTTTTTGATTTTGTTGTACTCACATACTTTTTATTAATAAAATCAACTTTTTGTCTATATTTTCTGTGTATACTTCTCACAAAATTTCATACTTTACTGGCAATTTATTTTCTTTAATTTGTAAGCTTAACGCAGTTGAGGCTCTATAGTGCTTAAAGGGAAAGAGACCTTCGAATAATGATTAGTTTACTAATTTGGATGTCCAGTTTTCAATTTACGTTTGCTGATTTTTAATGTACATATTTACATTTCACAATTCTTATAAAATTTCCAACCATTACTTTGTATATATTAGTTTCATTTTTTTGTTTTATTTTTTTTTTGTAAATAATCGTTTGTTATCATATGAAAGGAAAAGAAAATTGTAAATCCTTCATAAAATCAATCACTAAATCAGGGCATAAAATTACAGGTAGGCTTGTCCCATTATCTCACCCGCTTTAGTGAGATTCGAGGATGTGATAGAGAGAAGAAACAAAAACAACTCCTCTCCATCAACAAGCCTCTTAAGTACCTAGGTGTCTCTACCTCTTGGTGATCCAGGTGGATATTGGTGGCCAACCAACTATTAGACTTAGACCTCCAGGCGGTTTCATCATTTTCCTTTATTATAGCAACATTTACTATTTTTAGCAGTTTTTCGGGTCCTCGACTTCTAGAGTTGTTTTAACACTCTAAACAACAACTTTTGAGGTCCTCCATAGGCATGGGACCATAGCCATAAGCGTGGTCCTGGCACAAATTCTATTATAGTCAGGGAGATATTTCTAATGAGGTATCGTATGTGTCAAACGAAGATCATATGACCAAGTTACAACCCCAGGAAGTTGGTTGCCCAACTAACCCCAACAGGGCCCACAATCTCATCGCGTTCCATCTCCTAGGGTTAGGTTTTTGGTTTTTTAGGGTTTCCATTTGTTGTTCAATAATAAAAGGGCCCTTGAGCCTCATTGTAACATAGTTTAGAGGCATGTAGCCGCCACAACTCTTCTCAAAGATAAGCTACCATCGCCCGAGCTAGTTTATTTCCATTCTATATGTAAGCATATTTCAATTCTTTGATATTAATGAAATGAAGTTTGATTTCTACTATATCTCTTTGGTTATGTTTATATATGTATTATGTTGTGCTCCTACATAATTCTAGATCAATGGTATCACAACGGGTCTACTCTTTCTCTATTTTTCTTTGCATGCCCCAATAAGGTCAAGGTATAACAAGTTAGGGCTCAAACCGGTTGAACAATTCCAAGACCATCCTCGTAAACCCTGGCAACTTCTCATGATGAAAGAAAACAAATATGAGGGAGCAAGAGATCCTTTCAAAATATTTCTCGAAGAAACCCTCGAGCAACAAAGGAACACCATGATGGACAAATTTTCCCAGATCCTTCGGCGGCTACCCACAGGTGGCACATCTTCATCTAGTAACCACTCTGGAAGCACCACTCCTTTTAAGGTACAAGTCAAATTTGACATTCCCATATTTGAAGGCCAGATAGATGTAAATGTTGTAGATAGATGGTTAAATTTGTTGGAAGGATATTTTTCATTTCATTATTGTTCTAATCGAGAAAATATTACTTGTTCGCTCCTTGAAGTCGCCCCCCATGTTAAGGACTAGTGGGAAACCTACTATGAACAAAAGGAAAAGACAAAACCCTCACTATTCTCATATGCACCCACTTGGAATTCTTTTTTAGACACTATCAAGGAATAATATTACCCTTTGGGGGGTTATGAAGATAAACACATAAAGTGGACCATGTTGCAGAAAGGAAGAAACCAAGACATGCCAGAGTTCACAAATATTTTTCATACCCTTCACACGAAGTTGGGTATCAAGGATTCTGAGTGGCATTTGGTACTCAAGTACTGTATCTGTCTACACAAGTACATCCAGGATGATTTGGAGTTCCTGGAAATCTCCTCTCTTGGAGTCACCTATTGATACACTGTCAAGATCGAGTAGAAATTTTAAATAGAAGAAGCGAGACTTTGGATCTGCAAATCCAAATAAAGGGAAAGGCGCCCCCAAACCATAGAACAACAGAAAAATACAAGGCGGGGCGAACCACGAAAACTCACCAAATATGTAAGCAAAGAATAACGCCATGAAGACAAAGAAGGACACAGAAAAATGGTGTGAATTCCATAAGAGCCCCATTCACAACACAAGTGAGTGTCGAGCAAAGTAGTCATTGGTGGTAGAGCTGAAGGCTTCTGAATTAGGTCCATGTTCTAACTTTGAGTTAGAACACAATAAGGGGAATGAAAAAGAAAAGAAAATTATTGATCCAGAGCCCAGTGCCATCATTGCCACCACCAAGATCCAAAAGATTGGGCCCGAAGATCCAGAGGAGGGGGAGCGTCCCTTCCACTCATAGATGTGGGTGAAGGGTTATCCATTGTAGTTCATTATCGACAACGGGAGCCAGCAGAACCTCATTTCAATATAGGTCATGAAGTGGTTGGGCATACCGACCACACCACACCCGCAGTCGTACACCATCAGGTGGCTTCACCAAGGACGAGATATCCACGTCATCCAACAGTGCCACCTTCCCTACAACATCGATCCCTTCATAGATGAGGTATTGTGTGATGTTTCTCCTTTTGAAGTTTGTGATGTATTATTATTCCAACCATACTTTTGGAAGCATCATGTTGTCTATGAGTCTAGGCCTCACATTGTTATTATTACTTTGGGCAATAAGTTATACAAGACACCGAAGATAGCATCGCCTACTACCATCTCTTTGATCTCTGTGAAGAAATATAGTAAGATCATTTCCTAGACAGAGAAATTTGTATTCCTAATGATTGTCCCTTAGGGAAAGAAGAACATTGTGGCCACATCCATGGCCTCCAGAAAAGGCTCCCCCACATGGTAGCAACAGATGGAAAAGGTCATGGAGGAGTACATGGACATATTCACCTCACCCATAAGGGTACCCCTACACTGTTAGGTCAAGCACTCCATCGACCATGCCTCGGGCATGACGCTACCCAACGAACTGATCTATCGACGTTATGTTTTGGAGAATGATGAAATCAAGAGGCAAATTTAGGAGTTGTTTCGGAAAGGGAACATTAGGCCAATTTCATCACCCTGTGGGAGCCTGATCGTGTTGGTACAGAAGAATGACGAGACCTAGAGACTCTTTATTGACTATTGGGCAATAAATAAGATCACTATCTGGAATAGGTATCCAATTTCATGGATTGATGAAATTTTGGACCAAATCAAGGGAGTCAAATATTTCATCAAGATTAACTTTAAGCCCACCTATCACCAGGTACGAATCAGACCCTCAAATGTGTGGAAGACTTCCTTCAAATCCAAGGAGGGACTTTCTGAATGGTTGGTCATGCCTTTTGGGTTAATGAATTCCCTCACAACCTTCATGAAACTGATGGAAAACATATTGCGACCCTTCACCAACTCATTAGTGGTAGTGTATTTAAACAACATCTCGATCTTCAACCATACTTGGGAAGAGCACCTTCACCATATTCAACAGGTCCTCCAAACCTTGTGTCAACACAAATTGTGTGCCAATTTGGAGAAATGAACTTTTTTTAAGACCCAGGTTCAATATCTAGGCTAAATCATTGATGAGCAAGGTGTGCATGTGACCCAAGCAAGATATAATTTATTTGGGATTAGTAAGCCCCAACCATTCTAATAGAGCTTCACAACTTCCTGGGTCTTGCAATTTGTACCACAGGTTCGTGTTGAGTTTCTCTCATATCACTTGCCCTTTGAGTCAACTCATGAAGGGATAAGCGAAATAAAATTTCTTTTGGTATGAATCATAGCATAAGGAATTTTCTGAGTTGAAGCATCGCCACTGCTTTGCATCAGTGCTCACATTACTAAACTTGCAACAACCATTTGATTTTGAGACAGGTGCATCCGACTATGTTATTGGTGCAATTCACTTTAGGATCCCATAGTTTGTTATCTTAGATCAGCACGACCAGTTCTTAAGTGCATCATGTTCAAGCCTCTGGTCGTTGTTGGATACCAAGCTTACTAAGTCCATGGCCTTTCACCCCCAAATTGATAGCCAAATAGAGGTCGTCAACAAGATGATTATGGATATCTTATGCATTTATAACTCGAAGCACCGATGCATATGGGATGAGAGCCTCCCCTATGTCCAACAAAGCTACAACAGGGATCTCTATAGCTCAGTTGGCCACAGAACCTTTCAGGTGGGATTGGGATTCTAGCCACTATGTCTTATTGATGTTTCCATACCATTTGTAGCTACTGAGGTAGATTCGGCTCAAGTCCAATCCAACGCTGACAGGGATAACAAATTCATTGAGCACATTCAAGACATCCTCCAATATTTCCATGATATATTGGACAAGGAAAATGCAAAGTACAAGCAACATCATGATTAACATTGGGTGCCACACAAGTTCCACGTGGGCAACAAAGTTTGGTTACATTTGTAGAAGGAGTGCCTCGTTGGGCCCCACTGCTTCGCCTGCTCTGATATGGGCCTTACAACATCACTAAGGTTATAGAGGAAAATTATTTTGACCTCAACATTCCACTGTTCCTTGGCCTGCACCCAATATTCAATGTGAATAGGATGCAACCATACATTCCCCCATTGTTGCACACATCTGACATTGTTGAGCAGTTAACACATTCGACATAGTTGAGCAGTTGACATCAACAGAGCTCAACCCAAGTTGTATCGAGTAGGCCACAACTGATAGGATCATGGAAAAACATATGAATAATATTCTCCAGCAGAGGATCCATCTATATCGAGTTGTCAAAGCAAGCCAACTCATTCACCGGGGCAAGTGGCTCACTAGGGACCATGTTCAACAGAAATTTCCTCACCTCATGGAGGCTTTGTATGCAATGGGGACCATTACTTCCTAAGGGGGAAGGAAAGATCTATATGGATATTGGTGGCCACCCACCTATTCCACCTAGACTTCTAGTCGGTTTCATCAGTTTCCTTGATTATAGCAGAATTTACTATTTTTAGCAGTTTTTTGGGTCCTGAACTTTCGAAGTTGTTTTGACCCCTTGAACGGCGTTATTTTGAGGTCCACCCATATCCTTCCACAAATCCCATAGTACTCAGGAGAAACATTTCTAAAGAGGTATTGTACATGCCAAATGAAGATTATATGACCAAGTTACGAGACTGGGAAGTTGGTTGCCCAACTAACCCCAACAGGGCCCACAAACTCTTGGCATTCCATCTCCTAGGGTTATGTTTTTGTTTGTTTAGAGTTTCCCTTTGTTTTTCAACAATATAAAGGCCCTTGAGCCTCATTGTAACATAGTTCAGAGGCATGTAGCTACCACATCTCTTCTCAGAGATAAGCTACCATCACCCGAGCTAGTTTATTTCCATTTTGTATGTAAGCATATTTTAGTTATTTGATGTTAATGAAACGAAGTTTTATTTTTTTTGCATCTCTGTGTTTATGTTTATATCTGTATTCTATTGCATTCCTACATATTAAGTTTGGATCATCTAGCTAATAGGTTCATCAATCTATAAGCTTCCCAGTGGATTCACCAGCCCTTGAGAAAGCTACTTGTTGGTCACTTTAATTGCTTATTAATTCAAACAACCAAGTGCTACATGAATTGTCAACCCAGGGAAGTCTATTTGTTTCAAAGGCAACCACACACTGTATATGCTCAATCCTAAAAGCAATAAAAAGTTGTAGTAACAAACTGAAGCTCTACTCTGAGTTACAGTAGGAACAATCTCTCTATCGCAAACAATTCTCAAAAGAATCCTGGATTACATTAAAAAGAACAATCTAGGAAAAGAAATCAATCTGCAAAGGAAAAGAATAGTTGTGCTATAATAGAGAACAGGACCCTATTCCCCAAGCAGGAATCTTCAACACTTGTTTCTGATTACTATGCTTCACAAACTCACTCTGTAAACCCGATTACCAATTAAAGTAATCACTAATTAGCTATGAATGAATTTATAAAAACAATGCAATAATCAAATGGAAAACAGAGATTCAACAATAAGTATAGAGTTCCAATAACGCGTAAGCAATTTTAGAAAACAAAGTTTAACAAGGTATGAATGAAAAATAACACTTAACGCACTACAGGAATTAATGGGTGAATATTGTAATGAAGGTGGGCCTTTTTCTTCTCACAAGATTCCCCAGAAAAAGGAACTAAGAAGGAATGCTCAGAACAATATTTTATTCATCTGTCAATGTATCATATTACAAAAGATTCAAGTTCCTTTACTTTCAGCTAGACCTTCCCGTAGTCTGTCCATAATCCCTCTAATGTTGATGTCTCCTCTTTTTAAAGAGGAGACATCTATTATACAATTGATTACATTATAAATCCTATCTTTAACCCGATAAGCTAAAATAGGATAATTGGTTCTTCCATTAACAAAATGTTGTTACAATGGTTATGACAATGCCGACTTTGGAATGTAGTTGTTACGGCCAGTGTAATAGCTCCTTTGATGATTTCCTCTTGTTGCTGCCGAATCTAAAATGCAAATCACGGGCTATTTCAGCAACAGGATTTGCGCATTGTTCTAACTGTTTTAGCAACGTAGACCGCAATGATAAATCTGTAGTCTTCAAACTGTTTCAACAACTATCCGATCAACGATTAATTATCAAGGTAATGTAAAATTATATGTAAAACAAATTAAACATATAGTAATGAGAAGAAATGTTATATACCTTTGGAAAATGGATTAAAGTAATAACATGGACTTTAAATATGGATTGAAAAAGGGTGGAATGATAGCAAAATATGTGAGCAAAAAGGTACAATGTAGGGTCCTAACATCCCCCCCAACTGAAAGGGTTGCATGTCCTCATGCAACTTCACTCTGAATTTGAGTCCGGTTATTGGCCCTTGGAGTGCAAATTACTTAGGAAGTAACTATAGAAGGTATTGTCAGCTAGATCTCTGAACCCATGCACATTTTGTAGCCTCTACCATGTTGCTGCTTCTTCCTTTTTAGTCAGCCTGTAATGAGCCTTATATTCCTGTGCTGGCATCCATAGAAGAGGAAAATGAAAATGATATCCTATCCATCTTTCAGCACATTGCTGAACACATCTGATATAGTCGGGTACCCTTGAGATTGCTGCTTCAAGATTAGGGGGACTAAAGGGGTTATACTCCTGCCTTTCCTTAGAGGACTATTACCAAAATAAGTTGTTTGCTTTTAAGGCAGCAACTTCCTTAGTCTTAACAAGATGTTGGCAATCCTGTAACACTGTTGCTTGTAGTTTCCTGATGTGTTCAACCATCCTTGGTTATTTCAAAAATTGACGATACTCCCAAATGAAAATGGCAGGATTTTGTGGCTCTGGTCAAATCCACAGGAGACAGTTGTCCTCATTATGCTTTGCTGCAAGAAAGGTAGTCTACCATGTGATCTGATTGCCAAGGAAGGAGGAAAATGCCCTGATCTGAACATCACCAACCAAAGGGTTAAGATTGATCTTCCTATTTTCAGGGATAGCCTCATTGTGGAGATACAACTCACAGAACAAATGTTGATCAGTGGTGGACGCTTCTGTGAAAGTTTTCACAAACTGCTCGGGTGTAGATGCTTCATGAGGTTTCCCATTTTTAATTGTCTTTATCTGAAAGAACGCTAAGCATTCTGCAAGAAAAAGAGAATAATTGGAAGATGGTTTCTTGGCAGCTAATTATTTGTGAACCAAATCAAACATAAGGAACAATTTACTTTTTAGCTCTTTATTCTCTTTCTTCTGTGCACGAGAATGCTGGAGAATTTGCTCTAAGGCTTCTCAATTTGAATATATATGATTTTGCCAGAGTGATTTATGCTCCTGCAAGATCTTATCTTTTGACATAACATATTCTTTCTTCCATTTATCAATTTGTTCTTCAATACTACAAGTCTGAGTAAAAACAGTTTTTGTAGGCCGAGGTTCAGTCTGAGTAAAAACAGTTTTTGTAGGTCGTGGTATAGGATCTTCAGCTTTAACAGTCACAGTAGACCGAGGTATTTGTGGTTTAGCTTCTTTTTCAAAAAAAATTGAAGGCCCTGCTGGTTCTTGCGTGACAGTAGGGCATTCCTCTTTAATTGCAGAAGAAGTGGATGCAGGGGAGGCTTCAGGTTGTGGAATTTCAACTATTTTATAACCGTCTTAATGATAAATGTCACTGCATTAGCTACACATATATTCCTTATACCGGTCTTTCTCTGTACTTTTCTTAGCTGTGGATGCTGCATGAGCTAAAGTGTACAAATTAAGCTCTCTGTCATAGGCTTCCCTTGCCGCTATTAATTCCTGCTTATAAGCTTTGAGTTCTGATTTCAGAAACTCATTTTCCTATAGAAGGGAAGCCAAGGTGACTGGGCTTTGTGCAGCAGTCACAGTCTCAATAGATGGTTCTTATGTGGCAACTATTGGATGAGTAGCTTGTTGTTCTATAGCAGCTACATAGTTTGCAGCATCCTGAGCATCCAGATTTTGCATATCAGCAGGTGGTTCTTGTGTGGCAGTTGTTGAATCAGTAGCTGGTTCTTGTGTAACAACTATGTGTTGTGCAACATCCTGGTCATCTTTGTTTTGTATATCAGCAGGTGGTTCTT
>APFE031488029.1:5462-19512 GCA_000404065.3 Pinus taeda | reverse complement strand
ATACCTATCATCCATCATATCACCATTGAGTCAGTCCTTACAGCAACATTTCTTCAACTTGAACTATGATTTCGTGTTGCGGGCTTGCCTGCGACGGATCGCTTTCTATCGACATCAGCACATTATCTAGATAGTTGACTTAGAAATCGTCAGTACCTTGAGGTCTGCATGCATCAATGGCGGGTTTCTTGCCTTCGACGTCAGTTTTCATCATTGACTTGCGATCGAAGGATTCCATGAAATGTTCGACATCGACTCATTCATTCACATCTCATGGATGGTGCTGGGTACTTTGAGAACCATTGACATTACTGGTGGTCTCTCTCACGCTTGTTAACAGTTTACATCATTGACTGGTAATCAAGTGGTTTCTACCATGTTCGACATCGACTCAGTTATTCACATGGCTAGAATCGTACCAATTCGGGAAGTAGAAATGAAGACCCTGGATCTAGTTTCCACCATCCAGGCTGCGAGGAGTTTTGTATTCATTATGTTGTAGACCAATCATAAACAGATGGCTGCGACCATACTGTGTCTACACAAGTCTATAATTATGATGTATTACGAAATCATTCCTGTATCAGAATAGTTAGTCCAATAGTTAAAGTTTTGATCTGAGTATGGGAATGCCTACCTCAGCGATGATATGATCTTATACATGTATTTTGTGTTGAAAATTGCAGGTTTTGACCGGGCTCTCCACAAGATGATCCTCGAAATGATAAAGTACTTCACCCTTCCTATATGATATAACACCCTTATCTATTACAGGCTTCGTACTTTAGGGGGCAATCTGTTACACTGAAATTTGTCACCATGACTATCTGCAGTTAATATGGTTCCATCAATAGTCATATTATTCTCCTTGTCAAGCCTCATACCTCTGCTCTTCATGTCAAACTTCAAAAAGAGAGAAAGTCACTTAAAAACATGTTTATCTCTGGGTACGCAGGTTCTCTCTACCTTGCCTGCGTGTACGCATCCCAAACACAATGTACCTGCGTACTTGTACGCTCTATAAGCCAAAGGTTGGGTGCGTACCCCTGTAAAGGTCAAAAGGCGCGAGTTTCATCTTTAAAACGTTACTTGTGGTCACTTCTAGAGCCTTCTAGAAGAGTGTTTGACGTTTATTGAGCGCCTCCAGATGGTTCATGCACTCCTATGATAGAGGAACTTATCTCATCAAGAGAGGAGCTACCCCATCCAAAAGAGGGAGTATCCCATTGATGTTGGAACTGAATAACTTCCTCTAGAATACTATAAATACAGGCATTGGGCCAGAGGAGGGGAGGTTGAAAGCTGAACATTCCAAAGGGTAAATGCTACTGGAATTAGGACTTCCATTGTTGACTTGTGAGGAGAGATCACTATCCTTCCTTGTTGCCATATTGGGAGTGGGTGAACTTGTCAAAGTAGAGGAAATCTCTTGCTGGACCCTGGGAGGAGCTTGCACAACACCAAGGCTCAGGTTGTAATGGTCCTTTTTTGTTTCCTTAATACAAATAAGTCCATTCTTCTCAATGATTTGTTGTTAATGAATTATTTCATGTACTCCTTGGTCTATGTGATGAATATGCTTTGTTTTATGAAATATTCAGGTGTTATGTAATCGTTTGCTTTGTTAGTGTATGCAGGTCTTAAAGTGAAGGAGGAGCTCATCTGGATCAGCAAGGCTGGACTGCTACAACAAGTGTTGGACCTAAGGTAAGATCGGAAAGCACTTGGTTTCTCATAGAATAATGTATGTTTAGAGAAGGATTGCTCTTGTTTGGTTTGTTTGTGACTAGAGAGTCTTAGACTCCTAGGGAGGTTAGGTTTGTCCGCAAAAATAACTCTTTCCGCATGACATGGTATTTCATGATTTTCTTCCTTTTTTCCTTTTTATTTCCCTTTATGTTTTGAGCTTCTTGGGAATTGGTTGGGGAAAGTGGAATGTTAATGGAGCTCGGGGAGGGTTTAATAAAACCCAATAGATAATGTATGATTTAGATGAAGCTTGATGCATGAGTAAAGGGTAGTTGAAGGCAAGAATGTGACCATTAATGGATTGGTTGGTTCCATTGGTGTAAATGGGCAGTGGTAGGACAATCATGAGAAAGGTAATAGGAAATGTAAAGTAAATGGGCTTAAGGTAATAAATGCCTTGGCTAAGTTAGGAATTGTTGTTCTCAATGGTGTGCATGCTATGCACGGATAAAGGGAGTTCTCTTAACCTAGACCTTATGATATCCAATAATTATGCTATGATTGTGATTGTTTTATGCTAATGGCTATATGTATAAATGAATGTACATATTTCATTGTCTAACAAGATCATTAAGGACCATGATTGTTTTATGTTGATGTGTGCGCGTGCGCGTGTGTGTGTGTGTATATATATTATATATAATATATATATATATATATATATATATATATATATATATATATATATATATATATATATATATATGAATGTCGTTGACTAACAAGGTTCCCAGGGATCATGATTTTTGTATGTGAATGTTTATATGTATACATGTACGTATGTATGTTGTTGTCTGTCAGGGTTGTTACATATCATTGTTATGGAGGAATGATTGCTTGGGCCATTAAATGGCATGAACAGGTTCCTGGTTCATGAAGAATCAAGTGGGAAGAGTAGCTCTAACTGATCTAGAAGGTTAGTATCATGTGGACATGATTTTCTATTATGTGATTATAATATTTCTATGTTTATGTTATGGATAGGCTATGCGGAGGGATACGTGAGTGGAATGAAAGAAATGCAATATGCATCATGTTGGACAAGCATAGATAGTGGGAAGACACTAGAACTAAGGTTGTTGGGTAGAGACATTGTGGTCTCTGGACGTGTGGTATATGATGTTGTGTACATGTTGTTTATGTAGTGTTTTGTACATATGGTGTTGTGCGCATGTTGTTTATTGATTGTCGTGAACAAATGGTGTTGTGCGCATGATGGATATGTGATGTTGTGTACATATGGAGTTCTGTGCATGTTGGATATGCAGTTTTGTGTACATATGGTGCTTCATGCATGTTCCATATGTGGTTCTACATACATATTGTGTGGCGTGCATGTTGTACATATGGTACTATATACATGCACTAGTACAAAATGGCTAACTAGTTACTAAAAAAATGACTAAAATTTGGGTATAAATGACCATTTTTAGTGGGTGACCAGTAGTAGCTAATTTACAGTATTTTATAATGTGACCAACTTTTAGTCATTTTTAGCTTAGTCATTAATTGGTTGTCTCAATTTCATCATCTCGCAGTTTATTTAGTCATAAATTTGGTCATTAATTTAGACATTGATTTAGTCATTAATTGCCACAATTAATGACCAAATATATTACTATATTTTCAACCGAAAAAACCAATTAGTGACTAAAGAAATATGACCAAAATGTTGGTCGTACTATAAGATATTGTAAATTAGCTACTGTAGTCATATGTATGGAAATTTTAGTTATCATTTGAAACCAATTAATGACCAAAGAAAAATGACTAAATTTTGATCGTGTTATAAGATACTGTAAGTTAGCTACTAATAGTCGTATATATTCAAAATTTAGTTGTAATCACAAATTTATCATTTGAGGTAGTCATTTATCCTTTTTTAGTAATTTCATATTCATTATATAAATGATTTAGTAGTTTATATTCATTTCATTTATTTTCATTAATAATTATTGTAAAGGACTAATTTAGTTGTATATTCATTTTGTTTGTGTTCATAATTAATCAATATAACGTACTAATTTAGTAGTTTTCAATTGATTTTATGTGCTCATTATTAATCAACACAAATTACTTAGTATGAATTTGTGACTAAATTAAAAATATGTTATACAATGTGTGTCGGTTCATCTAATATGAAAATGCAAAGTTACATATGTTAATTACAATACTAAACAATGTCAAGTGCAACTATAAATAATTTCAACCACATAAATTATATTATATGAAATGTAAAGTATTACAAAATGAGTTTACAACTTAATATTTGCTAGACTACAATTTACACATGAAATTTTGTTTCATCACTACAAAACATTTTCACTATGTTGCCAAAGAATTGCAAGTGAATTCACTAACTCTGAAGACTTTACCTTGAATCTCTATGTGTGTGCCTTATGCAGGATATTGGCTTTAAGGGTATCACTAAACTGGTTCTCTTCTCTCTCTTTTTTCATTTTGTGCCCAAGCATTATTGTTTTCCTCTTTCTTCAAATCCTACTGTTGACCATCAATACTGAGTTCCTTTTCTGAAAACAAAAGAAGATACACTGCAGAGTGTAATACATGGAATACGATGAACACTGGAATATGAACTAAAGTAGAGTATAAAGGATTTATATGACATATACCTCAATAACAGCAATGTTAAATTCGTATTCCCCCATAAAAGCAAGAAGCTCGAACAAAATGTCTTTCGTTGAGCGATAATGGCCACTATGTCATCAGATGAACTGTATAAACAAAGAAAATAAAATTCCACTGTAGAAAATATCACCTTAATGACTTAGTATTCAACCTTAAGGGAAATCTTAGGCACAATCATGCTAACTAAGTTACATTCTAAAAATCTCAAGCTATAAATAACTTCTGAAAACAAATAATCTGAAGTGTGATGTCTAATCATTGTTGTTTTATTTGCAACAACATATCATTCTCTAACGCATGAATGGGTCAAGTTTATAAACAACATATGATCAAATAACAACATGAAAGTAAACTTTTCTAATAGTCATGAAAATATTTCAACACAAAACATTTAACATAATTTCAATCAATATTGTGTAATACTAGTTTCATCTTCAATCTTTGTTTGTTGTTTAAATGGTCATGATACCAAGTATTTTTATTATCATAGTTAATATACAAAGAAAAGTCAAAAGTCACGCTTAAAACATAATCAAACAATAAAGAGAGGATATCATGGAATGGACATTGCAATTATAAAAAAAATGTTTAGCTATCAATTGATGTATTGTTAAACATTCCTAAAATATTTTCTTTCCAAAAATAACCATAAGGTGAAAGAATCACGGCATTAAAAACATCAATGGAAAACCTATGCTCAAATCATTTTTATTTTTGTCAGTTAAAAAGTAATTGAAACAAGATATAGCACTGATCTCGAACAACTTACAAAAAAAATCCTTAGTGGCACAAACTATCCAAGCATTTGTATTAGAGATTAGAAGAATTTTATATACTCCCTTTTGGACTATCTGCAATATGCCACTTGTCTTTAGTAAAGTTCAACAACATATTATACTCTATAAATGGAAAATTACACATAGTTTCAATAAACACACTAAGAAATTAAGAGTGAAATCCATATGGACACTAATACCATTGAACAGACAATACGTTATCAATAAGAAGATTGTTTTTAAGAACTTAAAGGAGGACCAAATACCATACCAAGCATGATTTAAGAGCCTTTTGAAGATTGTCATACTTCTTTCTTGTGGACCATTTCAACATGCATTCGAAAGATCGAGTAACAAAGTAACCTGTAGTTCCAACCATTGAACTAAAATAAGAAAATGTTATTTTCAGCCTCTTGCTCTTGGGAGTGTTGCTTTTACATTTCCCCTATTTCTGAGTGTGTTGTCCCATCATCCAACCTACATAGGGAAAACAAATATATTCAGTTGTTGAATATATTGGAAATCAAATGTAAAATTAAATCAACTTGATCTTTACATGGCATATGCATAATGAAATGGTAATAAAAGCATGCTAACTCAGAAACAGGAGATGATAAAAAAGAATAATGGAGCATTGTTTCCTTCCATAGAATTATCTCTAGCCACAACAGTCAAAAGGATGTCATGTATCAACATATGCTCCTCATTGGTACATGCATTTCCTTATTCCATGCAATCCTGCACATTTGCTACCCTCTTACTAGACATGACCATTGCAGTGAGAATAGAGCTTCTACAAGCATGCATGCAACTTGATATTCATGGTAAAACCAATGAACGTGGTAATGACATTGATATTTCTCATTCTTGGCTAACATTTTTTTACCTAGAACAATGTTCTTGGTAACTGGAATTTCTCGTTCTCATTCTTGGTACATGTTTCTTGCATTGTTCATCATAGAAAACTTATGTCATAAAGTCAAATAGAGATCAAAATTTAATCTTATCTCCTATAATAAAATATTAAGTTCCATCTTGCATAATGAATTTTAAGGAATTGCTCATCATATCCCGGTAAATTTCTAATTTAAGATCGTAATATCATGGACTATAATCAATATGATATAATTCCTCACAAAAATAATTATCCTTATATAATGACCCAAGTTTAAATTAAATTCACAACCTTCAAAGTTGTCATTACAATCATCCATCATTAGCCTCAAATGAGGGCATCTATATTATGGCTTTAAATGAAAACTATAATCTAATTCAAAGATATAATTTATGAAGCATGCATAAATATTTGAAGCTGTAATCAATGTGAAGTATGTAATTTATTCAACATATTTAAAATTTTAAAAATAAAAAATAAATAAATATGTAATTTATACCACATGTTTTAAAATTTAAAGATAGAAAATAAGTAAAAATAAATAGTAATAAGTAAACCAACATAGACCCATTTTTACTCTCGATCTACCAAGTGCTAAGATGGATCAAATAGTTTTTCGCTCTATACACTTAGTAGATTAAGTGTAGATCTAGAGTAAAGATGATCTATGCTAGTTTGATCCCCCCCTTTAAATAGGCGAATACCTTAGGTCAATACCATGTGTCAATATCATGTGCCATCCTTATTTTTATTAATATTAATATTAGGTATTAGGGTTAATAATGGTTTTTTGCATTGTATTAATAATAATTTGGCCTGCGCATAGGGTTCACCTAAATAAAACCTCTCTTTTGAGTGTTCGTAAATATAAAGTGAATTATGGAGTAAATATAAAAAATGCTTTATTTATTTACCATACCTCTAGATTATTTATATTTTTATTAATTTACCATACCTCTTTTATAAATATGGTATTTCGCCCACGGTATTAAAATGGTATTTGGCCCATAGGCTTCACTTGAGTCTTCGTAATATAAAGAGGTTTACGGACTAAATATAAAAAAAGGTTTTATTTATTTACTATACCTCTAATTTCTTTATATTTATATTTATTTACCAGACCTTTGGAGTAATTATAAAAGAGGTTTTATTTATTTACCATACCTACACTTTATTTATATTTTTATTTATTTAACATACCCATTTTTTGAGTGTTCATAAACCTCTGTATATTTTAAATTTATATTGTGTTTATATATAATAATAATTAGATTTATTTCTAGATAGGACTGACATTAGATTAAAAATGTTAAATGTTTACGTTTACATTTACATTTTTATGTGAGATCTACCCCATACTAGGTTGTAGAGCACCTCTCGGCACAATAAATAATAATTCGTAAAAAGTAAATAATAATAATAAGTAATAAATCACAACTAAATAATAATAGTAATAAATAAATAATAATAAGTGGATAAATAGTAACAAGTATAAACAATATGTTAGTTCCAGTCTTCGCAGCTTGTCAACAGGGATCAACTTGAGCTCTTACTATGTCTAGTTTTGTTAGATGTTTTGCACATGATGTTCAACACAAAACATGTCACAAGTATTTCCATCAAAATAAGCTCAGAAAAATATTTCCAATGGTATATCACACTCCCGTAACCGAATCTCGGATTAGAAGATATGATCGATATTCTTGGTTATGCATGTTTTGAGGTCAGTTACTGCACACAATGACAAGTTTTGTACAAAATCCAATTGTGAAATAATGGTATGGAATTTTTCAAAAGTGAAAGAGGTTTTTGTTAACCACATACAAAGTAACAAAAAACTCCTTTAGTTTATGCACTGGTGCTACTATGTGGGAGATATATAGTGATATTTGGAGCTTACATTAAAACAAAGCAAAATTTTCATATTTTTTATTGTTTTAGTCATTTTAGTACGGGACCATTTTACAACAGATGGAAAGTAATTTTACAAAACACAAGGAGTTTTTTCTTAACCACGATCTATATAACAAAAACCTATTTCAATTTATTCACAGGTGTCACAAATTGGGATATCTGACTAGATCTTTACAGATCATTTTCACTAATTTAAATTTTTAATGATTTTCTATTTTAGAGATGATTTTGTGGAATAGATTGCGAGCAACTAAAAACGAATTTCCCAAATTTGAGAGAGGATTTTCTCCAAAATGACCTTATCTTCCAAAAAATCTTTCAGTTTTGTAACAAGTGCTATGGTTTAGGAGATATGAGTTCATCTTGAACACCTATTTTTAGAAATTTGGCCCAAGTTTAATGTAACTAATTCTATTTTGAAGAAAATGGTTGAG
This sequence comes from Pinus taeda, assembly GCA_000404065.3. Taxonomy (NCBI): domain Eukaryota; kingdom Viridiplantae; phylum Streptophyta; class Pinopsida; order Pinales; family Pinaceae; genus Pinus; species Pinus taeda. The sequence continues at coordinate 11,095 of APFE031488029.1, read as the reverse complement.
ATCAATTCCCTTAGTACAAGGATGAGAAAATGTATATCTTTTATGAATTTCATAGTGTAGGGGTTGGATTTTCGTAGAAGGTTAGGACTTTTGTGAATGCTTTGAGCATTATTGTACACTCATACCAGTAGTCTGGCAAAGGAATAGACCATGGTTTGCAGCACTTTATGGGATTCTTGTGCCAACTTGATTTGGTATTGTGCTTCCCTCTGTAATTGCAAGTTTACATGTGTGTTATGTATGCCATTATCTCTCTCTATTCTTCTTAACCAACTGAAATAAGGATAAAGGTAGAATTCATTGAATTGTAGTGCTCTACCTAGGGTTTTGTTTAGTTATTTATGTTTTCAGCTGTTTGAAGAGGATCCCTAAGACTTTCATGCCCTCTTCAGCTCCTCACCAGTCTAAAATCTCTCCCTTTCACTCAATTTGAAGTACTAAGTCATTTTCTTACCTCGCTCCATAGAGATCTCTCCAAAACTAAGCCCATTCCCTGGACCCAAAATCTGCCTTTCGCATTTGAGCCAAAAAAACATCACCAAATTCAATCAAACTCTTCTGAATACATATCCAGCCTAAAATCAGTCTTTACATTAGTCATCTCAAGCCTCATTGATGATATTTTACTAAAAATTACAAGGAGAGAGCCTTCTCCTGACCTAGTAGGGCTAGCTACCAGGTTAAGCGTGATTTGATGTTACCCTAGATCCTGCCTTTCTCAGCCTAAGGTAGATTTAGGCCCTAACATAATACATATTTAAATTAAAAATGTTTACACAAATACATTATCTTTTTACCCAAAACTTTATACATAACCCATAAAAGTTCTTAATCTTTATTGAAATCGAGGTGTTATGGGCATTTGGGAGTCTAAGTGGAATTTTAGTAAAATAAAAAAATAAAAATAAAAAAATCAAGTTTATTAAAATGAAAGTTTATTAACATACATAATCTACTTAAGTACAATGTCTGAGAGTTTGGGATAAAAATAAAATGACCAATCTATGTAAGTTTAAATGTGTAAGATTTCGGGATAAAAATTAAATGATCACTCAAAGAATACCCAAATGTCTGAGAGTTCGTGATAAAAGTAAAATTACCAACCTACATAAATCCAAATGTCTAGGAGTTCGTGATAAGAATAAAATGACCAATAAGAACTCATAATGCGGAAGGATTTTAAAAATAATAAAGACTAGTTTCTTTGGAAAGCATGACCTGGGGAGATTTGGAAGTTCGAGAGATTCTAAATAAGAACTGATAATGGGGAAGACTATTAAAAATAATAAAAACTAGTTTCTTTGAAAAGCACGATTTGGGAAGTTTCAGAAGTTCCATAGGCTAGGGTGTATGGGTTATGGTACATGTTTAATCTTATGGATATTTGGATATCTCGCTCTAGATGGCTAAAACATTTTTGATGTTAGACATTTTATTTACAAAGGAACTATATGAAAGATTTATCAAATGAGAAATAATATTAAAAAATAAATTATACAAAACTAATGCTTAAATCCATATATATATGAGATCTGAGGTGTAAACAAACTCGTAATTTGTAAAAATGGTGGAACTTTAGATCCTGTAAGGAGAAAAAATGAAATTTATTAAAGAAATGCATATAAAGTGGATTGAAACCATGTAAAGAGAAAAAATGAAATTTATTAAAGAAATTCATATAAAGTGAATTGAAACAGAATGATGTTTTAGAAAAATGCATGGAATTTAGACTTACTCTCAAAATATTGAACCCTGGCTTATGCTTTACAAGTCCAAGCTAAGCTAGAAGTGCAGTTTCTCCACCTTCCTCATTCTCCACATTAATGTTCTATGTGCTCCCTATTGCATAGGGATTGGACATATACACGTAGAGATAGGAACAAACCTCATCCTCACTGAAATGTCAGGCCTGGTAGATGTGCTCAAATAACTCCCACCTCTCGCATATTCCATGAGTATAGCTAGATGGGTGGGAGTGAGCAATACCTACTTGAAATGAACTATGTTGGGATGTCGTGGAGATCAATGATCAATAATCTCCAGCCTCAAATTTTCATCAATCTTCCTCCACTGCTAGCCATCACCTTTCCCCCACCAAGCACCAAGCCCCTCCTAATAAGATCGGGCAGTAATTGCACCCAACTAGTAGAAACGAGGCCACTTTCGTATGCTATGTTGGGAGGAGTGGGTGCTATTATGGTGACACAACTTAGTGAAAATAGGACAAGACAATGCAGAGCAGATCCACCGAAAATATAGCTTCATTAAGAAGATCTAGATCAATGCTACCATCCTCAAAATAGTTCCAAGTTGTAAAACAATGCCAATTATCACGGAAGAATCTACGATCTATAACCCCTAGGGTTTACCACCAAAGTACCTATTGTGGCCACCAACAACCCCCATCCTTATGAAGTATTATTGCTAATCTAAATAAGTGGGGACCCTCAAAAAAATTAGTTAGTGTTACATTTTCTTTTTAGATGAAACCTACAACATCATGGACTTAGGAAAATACCTTGAAAAATCTAGAAAACCTAAGTTTCATAATGAAGAAAATTAAATTTACTCCTTAAAGGATATCACATCGCGCAAAGGATGATAGGATACACCTTCTAAAGAGTTAAAATGATAAAAGGCGATATTGCGATGCAAAACTTCATCGCATCACATATACTGAAGACAAACACTCACATTGAAAAACTTTAAAACATACTTGATATGCTATATCGCATATCGCACATCGCAAATATCACAAGAATTACACAAGAATTATAACGATCTGCGATATTGTGATATTGCGATATTACGATATTGCAATACCGCAATACTGTGACACGTCAAATTTGTGATACTGCGATCTGCGTTAAATACTATTTTTACAAAGTTTGGGTTTTATACCGAATGAGAGAAAAAGGTGCAACAGGCAAAAACTGCATCAGGGAAGCCCGGATCAAGAAACAGAGGCAGTTTTCGATGCGCGATTAGCGCTTAGCACTAATTGCGCATCGCTAAGAAAAATTGTTCGAAAAGGAAGGTCCCTTGTTGCTCAGTGACTTGCAAGCCCCGAAAACTGCAAGAAATCAGCGATAGAAGCAAACTAGAAACAAAAGACTGAAGGAAAAACAGAAGCAGTCCGAAGGTTAACCAAGTTGAAATGGGATTTTTACCAGGCATGCATGATAATGCTACATATTCATTGGATGATTCTCAAGCGTATCATCAATTTTACTGAGAAGAGAATGCCAGCTCTTTTTGTTTCTGTTTGCTTAACTCAACCAAAGGCGGAAGACAGTCAGGCAACTCTACTCAGAAAAATATTGAATGCTTGCGACATTAAGGAGTAGATTTAGAAATAGTTAGTAGATTTAATTTTATAATAGTTTTGCTTAGAAAGAGGATGGTCATTTAAACCGAATCCTCAATTTCTGTAAATAAGTTATTTAGTTGGTAGTATTTAAACCATTCTCATGCATTTAGAGAAGGGTCCAAAAATTTATAAAAAACTTGTCCTCATAACATGCACTTTTGCACCCTCAGAGGAGGTTTTGGTGAATGAATGGAAGAGGGTTTATTTGATATTTGCATTTGATATCTGCTACTGATGTTGCACTTCTGTACTCTTAGTAGATGTTGAATCAAGGAGAGATAAATCAATCATTGCTTGAAGCTCATGAGTAGGACTAGTTCTAAATGGTACTTTTATCTCTTAACCATTTCTGCTTATGCGTTAAAGTGATATTCAGTTTTCAGTTATTTATATGTTACAGCATGAATGTCTGAGTTATCATTTGGCACTTTTGTATGGTGATAACTATTTGTTTATGTTTAGTGTATGAACAACTCATTTATGTGATAAGTTTTAATAGTTGTTTCGTCTAACTTCTTATACGAAGTAGCTCATCTTTATCAAATTCTTTTCTTATGATAGCTGAATGATCTTTATTAGCAGTTATTGTATGAAATATTTTTAGATCACATAGAAGAAAGATCACGTCCCGGGTTAGCATAAATTTCAATGTTTTTTCTGTTTATTAGAATACATAGCATAGCATTATATTAGATAGAAGTATTCCAATCTGAACAAAAACACCCTTCTTTCTCTCACACACACACACTGAATTGGGAATCTTGTCCCAGATCCCCAGTCGGACCTACTATACCAAACGGATAAGGAGCTGCCAACCAAGGTCCGGACCGGGCCAGTATCCCGCTTGTTGTCGACCCAATTTTCGAGGCCTTCAACATATTTGGCGTTAGAAGGAGGGCCTGAACTATGAATGGAAAGTAAATCCAAATCGAAATACCATTCCGAGAGTAATTCACCCTCACCATCTCCTCCGAATTTTCCATTACACTTAAATCCAGAGTTAGAAGTCGCTAGAGCATCATCCGCTGCTACAAATCCTGACATTTCAGATCAATCTGTAATTGAACCTCCTGAAGTCAAATCTCTCATTCATAAACTTCAGTGATTTTCCATTTCCCCTCAAAGATCTGATAAATCTCATGGCAGCGTTACTTCGCAGTATAACCCTGCTCATCCCCTAACCAGACTTAAGAGTGAAAAATTCAGTATTCAGCCAACCGAACTACCTCTTCCTAAAAGGAAAAGAGCAAGGAAGTCACCTAAAGGGTCCGACAGCGAGAGTCTTTCATCAACATCTTCCATCTCAACTTCTCCACCACGAAGTCAACTATCTACTCCACCACCCCAGACCATTACAATCCACCTAGAGGAATTCCTACAACTCCTCCTCAATCATTTGCGATCATAATCACCTCATCTTCTCAATCAGAGGGATCATTTTCTGTGAATCCCCCTGTTAGCAGTTCAACAATGGCCCAATCTCCATGGAACAATCCTAGGGCAGTCTTAATGCCTACGCCCTTGAGTCAAATACCAGCCCATCCTGAGAAATGGCTGCCCAAGTTCAATCCTGAGGTAGGCATGCTAGCAAAAGAGCACATAAACAACTTTATGCTATCCATCAACCTCAATGGGGTTACTAATGAGGATGTTGTTTTTCGACTATTTCCTTATACCCTACAAGGAACAGCCGGATCGTGGTATTTTTCATTACCCTCTGGATCTATTACCAGTTGGGACATCTTCCAAGACCAATTTCTAACCAAGTTTGGTGGCGACAGGTCTACGGAAACATTAATTAACGACCTGTCCAACCTTAGGGTAGAATCTAGAGAACCGATTAAATATTTCAATCTACGTTTCAATAAGATTCTAAACAAAATTCCTACTGCTTCCCAGCCCAACGAGGAAGTGCGATGTGAATGGTATATCACTGCATTACCATCAAACATAGAAATCTTCGTGGACAGGGCTAATAAAACAACCCTTGTTGAAAACATGAAAGAAGCTATAGCAGTAGAGAAACATATAATAGCCTTAGAGAAGAAATCCGCGTTAGAAGACTGGAAGTCTAAGAAGGTCACCTTCAAAGAAGAGTCCAAGAAAAAACAAGCAAAAGGTCCATTCGATTTGGAGGGATTGCAAAAATTTCTTAAGACCATGTCTAATGAAATGGTCGACATAAAAAAGCAAGTAGCATAAACTTCTTCAAAAAGGCCCTACAGAGCTTTTAAAAGAGGTCCGTCAATGGATTCAAAGCCAC
>APFE031488019.1:1661-20632 GCA_000404065.3 Pinus taeda | reverse complement strand
CCTCTTGATGTGCTGTAGATGATGAGGCAGTTGCTCCTGCTTGAGGCTTTGGCAGAGCGAATACCTGTGGAGGAGATTCCAAGTCAGCCAATTTCAGAAGATGCCTTCTAGCTCTTTCATTCAATTCTTCTTGTGTGACCGGTTCCTCCAGTGTGCCCCTTTTCCGTTTTGGCTGGTTGGCAAATTTTTCAATGTGGGGCAAACTCACATGGTCATAGCTAGAGAGCTTATATTTTAGCCTTCTGAATGATATGGAATGATTAGGGTCATAGGGTTTCCACAGGAAGCTGGTTTTCAGTCCAAGGCATTCTAGCTTTCTATCAGCTTCTTTCCAGCCTTCCCTTTTGTTCAAGACAAGGTGGCCCAATTGATTTTTCACCTTTAGCTGTGCCTTCTTGCGCTTGCCTGCAAAGTGTACCATATCAGCATTCCCAAATTGCTTGAAATATTCAAGGGCAAATAGTCTCATAGGCACATACTTGGGCAATCTATATGGTGGTAACTCACACCCATATATTCTAATTACGGTGTAGTGTTGGTAGAAGTACCAATCCCCTATGATGTACACCTTGGATAACTGCAGGATCCTCTGCATCTCATCAGTCAGCCTTGGAGGAGGCGAGCTTAGGAATAAAGACATGGCTGGGTGGATGAAGTGGTCTATGAGCTCATAGTAGGTATATGGAGAGTAGGTGCTGCTATGAAACATTGAGGTCCAGTACATTACTGACCTTGGATTTCCTTCTTCATCTGTTCTCTTAACAACGAAGGAGAACTTCTCATGTTGATAATATAGAATGAGGTGGTAGATGTAGGAGGTGTATCTAAACACCTTCTCTCTTGATAGGTTCAAGAACTGCTCATGCATCTTATCTGAAATGTATGTGGCATAATCATAATAGATTGGACTCTTGCCAGGGGAAAACATAGTCATCATTACTAGTACAACTTCATCAACAAATTCAACTGATTTGTACCCCAAGATGGAACTGATCATGTCTGCAAGATCTACACCTAGTTGATTGAGGTAACCATCAAAAATAGGAGGGTACAGCACAATCTCAGAGTCTTTAATGAACAATTGGTTGAGCTTTATGATTTGTGCATCTGTTAGCATCTTAGCTCCTTGGTTGATCAAATCCAATAGAGACAAGAGGACCAATTTCTTCTGAGTCTTGAACAATAACATTTCTCTAATGGCCTCAGGGGTTATGTAGAATACCACTGAGCCTGAAGGGTCAAGCACAGCTCATTGCATGGGGTCATAGCAGACAGCACACAGATGAATCAGGTCAGGGAATTGGTTGACCTGAGGGAGCCTGAAAATTGGGAGGAAGGAATCCCAAATGCCTAATATGTCTGTCCCATCCTTATGTTTTGCCTTAAGCTCATTCAGCAGGTGGAGGTGGAACTTTATTTTTGATGAGGAGTCCTCTGAGATTTGGTAGTCCAAGTCTGCCAAATCCTGCCACTCCAATTCTCTTTGAGGGGCATTTAGGCAAGCAACATTGAGGGAAACTGGTGAAACTGGAGTCTCCATGGTTACTTGGATTCTGCTTTGTAAATAAAATGTTGTTTCTTAGATTGGGCAATAGTAAAGAGCGCTGCCAGAGTAAAGAGGTAAAATTGAAAAATGTAGGGTAACAGGGCAAGCCTGCAGCTATTGAAATACTGTTTCAGTTATTTGAGAAGGCAAATATCAGTCTTTAACAGACCTTTATCAACAATTGAGTGTAGGTTCCGGGTTTTAGTTCACGACTGCACGAACGAAGAATGTAAGTTTTTCACTAAAATTTCAGTCCAAATGGGCTCAGCTGATGAATTTCAACCGTTAACTTTTCAAGAGGGAGCTGGGTGTGGGTAATTTTCTGGTGAATTATGCGTTTTCTGTGCTCAAAGTGATTTTTTGTTATTACAGAGAAAAACCAGGTTTTAGAGAAGTTTGCACGGACAAATACCTGGTAAATCGATGGCCTCGGTCGGAAAAGCAGGTGGGTAGGCGCGCTGAAGATCTCCTGGTTGTTTCAAGTAGGTTGGTGAATTTTTGGTCGTAAAACGCATGCAGAGGGCGCAGTAATGTTTTTTGCAAAAAGTGCAAAAAACGCGCAAAAATTGACAAAATATAGCTTTTTCGGGTGATTGGCACCTTTTTTTAAAAGAAGTCAGCATGACATCACCAGGTGGATCAGAGTGGGGTGACGTGGTGGCCTGTGAGTGGTCCACGGGGGTGGTGAGATGGCAGGCAGGTGGACCAGTGGTGGGCGGGGCGCGCGGTCGTGGTGATGATGCAGGCAACTAGGCAGCGCTAACGTTGGCAGACAGGTGGCGCAATATCGGACCACCTCCTATATGGCGAGGAATCTGTCAGAGGGGGTTCCGATGGAATTTGGAGGCATCGCGTGGACCCCGCATGACATCATCGTCTGACAGATATCGAACGATATCTATCGGACGTCAGAGCCGGTCCGAAATTCGCGTCGACCGTTGGATTGAAAAGGCTTGATCGGACGGTCGACGGGCCCTTGAGTCGCACGTATGATACGGCATCGGGCGGGGATTAAATAATGTTTTCCATGGTATTTGCGCCTGGTGGGACCCTTAAGAAATTCAACGAATTAAAATGGTTTTCAATGTCTTTCTTTGTTAAATCATATATAGCTGCAAACTTTGGGAAAAAGGGTGGAAACTATGGTTTATAAATAATTTTTTCGCAAAATCGCTCAGGGTATCAAAAAATTAGGATAAGTAGGTTTTTAATGAAATTTTCATGCAAAAGCACAAATGGGTCCCGACCTTAGGATAAGGCGGAGAAAGTGGGCTTTAGCATATTTTTTACTTTTGAGCAGGTATAAGGGTGCAAAAAAGGTTTTTAAGGGTTTTTAGGCAAAGTGAAGGATTTGAATGGGCCAATGAGTTCTGGGGAGATAAGAGGTTAGGCTTGGGTTCTTTGAGCTTAACCAGGTGTTAATTCAATTCCCTAGTAGTGAACCATATGGCTATAATGCCAAGGAGGGGGTATTTATACAATGCTTAGGATTTATACACCATGGTGTTATAATAGTAGGGAAAGGGAAACATAGGGAGCTAGATAATAAAGGTTAGAGGTTAATATGGAGGGAGAAGGTGAATGAAGAGTGATATTACTAAATTTTCTTGAAAACAACTTAGTTTAAAGAGTATATCAAAATGAAAAGAACTTTGCACTAGAAATGTGGCTTTTAAAGGCCATAGGGACCAAAATAAAACCTTGAATCTCTCTTATAAAAACGCCTTGTGAAGGGAGGTTAGTAATGAGTTATGAATCAGGAAAAAGGAAGTTAGACATGCTTCACTATGTTGTTTTCCTTGTATTTGATTAGCAAAATTCAGCTTGGAAGGAACACCACTTCTGCAACCCCATCTACCTACCCAACTATTTTTCCTAGCATTTTTTGTTTCTTCTTGGAGGGTGTGCTTAGACTTGCAGACCCTTTATGTGCCTTTTCTTTCCCATTGGCTTTTTCCTTTGATTTCCTATCTAGCACTACCCTTATTTCTTCCAAGGCCCCAGATTAAGCAGTTGGGAACCTTAGTTTCTCTGCCTAACTATTGATCTGCCAAGATTAAACAGTTTGGACAAATTTCTTTCTCTATTCTACAATGGAAAATTGAAACATGGAATGATCCAGATTAGGCTGTTGGACCATCCATCAAAACTTTAATAGATATGAAGGCATGTACACACGTTGCCTTTCCTTGGAAATATGGGATCTTTGAATCAGCAAAGCAGAGCATATTTGGCATTTGAATTTGCCAATCATGAAATATGAAACCTATTGGTATAGGTATCCAACACTATCAAATCTCGTTAGATCTATAATTCCAACAACTTTTTAGCTCTTGGCTTTAAATTCATCCAATATTCTAATTGTTATTAGCCCCATTAACTTTGCCTTGAAACTAACATTAACAATTACATCCATCTTTCATCCTTAGATGGAATTATATCCAATCTGTAGGACTTTTATTGTATCCTAGCTTTCCTTTACACAAGATCTTCTATGCTCTGTTTACTTATCTAAACCTCCATTCTTACAAAGATAACTCCCGATTGTTCACTTTGAAATCATATAAATAGATTCATTATAAAATAAAATAATTTTTTTACCTCAATATATGTAGTCTATGTGCCTTGCATGTCTCCTTTCAATATCTTCCTGACAATCTGCTAGTTTCTTCTTTTAAACTCTAACAATTTCTCCAAATTGGACGTATTCCTACTTTGATCTCCTACCTTGTATTCTTCTTCTAGATTCATATGTTCATCCACCGTTAGATATTCCAACACTTTTTCTCTAGTGTTGCTATAATGATTTCAGATCCCTACAAACATTTAAATGAACAAACTTATCTTGGTTTGATACAAAAAAGGATGACAATTCATCCACTTTCAACATATAATAGTGGCCCAAATAGAATTTGATCAAACCCCCTTAATCTTGCTTTGATCTCATGCATTTGGGATCACTTAAAAATCCCTTAAATTAAGACTATGGATTAAGGTTTAAATTTTAAATAGAACCATCAAATGTTTTTCAAAATCCCCTAATACAATCATGGTTAATATTGTAAACAATTTCAAAATCCCCAATTTTCTAAGACCTGAGCACGGGAGGCTCAACATATAGCATCCAAAATACCTGGTGCTATGACCGGGCACTTTTCCAAAAGGTGGTAAGATCAACCTCTCATGCAATCTAGAATCCATATGGTTCTTAAACTGGTGATCACTATTTACAGAGATACCTTTTCAACCCAAATATATTTCCACTAGTTCCTCATTCCAAGAACCCAGATGGTCCCTATGCTTTCCCTCTTTTAGGAATCTAGATATCTTTATCAATCAATATATTCATTTTATTCAAATACTCCCTTAAATATAGATATCTCTTTTGTTCATGATGGAGTTGAATACCTCTATTCAATCTAGATAAATTTTGGCATGAATTCCCAAATATGCAATTGTATTTGCAACTTACAATTGGCTCCTACTATAGACATACTTGGGCACTACAACCCCAATCTCATATGTCGATAAAACAAGGGCTTTTAAACCCCTAAAAGTGTTGGTTCATACCCTAAAGGATCAAGGTCAACTGATTACATCATTTCCTAGAAGTTCTCCCTCAAAAACTACTCAGAACTGGTCAAAATTGGACCATACAGACTGCTCCATGCTTAGGATGCGATGCATCTCACCTGTTACACACAAGGGGTGCAATGCATATTGAAAATCCCTTCTGTAGGGTGTGATGAGCGAGAGCAGACAAATGGCAGTGGCGGTTTGCAAGGTGGAAACTCAGAGAATCTTCCAGAAGCTGCTCATATGACACTTGCCTCTCTGAATTCGATCAAGGATGAGTAAGAGATCATGAAATCTCCAAGTGGAACCAAGAACTATTAGTGAAATGACACTAATCAAAATTTGAGAAGCTGACTCACCCCTTGCAAATGTCTATATATGGATCCCTCATCCTAGAGATCCAAAGGCTGGAATTTTGTATTTTGTGAGGAAGTGTTGTTGCTTTCTCTGTGAAGCATTGTATTTTTGGGTGATCTAGCTTTTAATGAGGTGAGGAAGTCTTTCATGCTGGAAGTTTGGCGTTGGATTAGACAGCTAGGTTGTAATCCTCTCTTCTACTTCTATTAATAAAGCTATTTGAGTTTTCCTCCATATTCTGGCTTATTTATGAATCTTGTATTTGTGTATGCATTTGTATGTTTAATGTACATCTAATTCTACATTGTTTATGGTATCATAGATCTCTATGCAATCATGGTATTTTGCTACTTTGACTTTACAGGTCTTCTTTGAAGCAGGACAAGTGAGAAAGGAGTGGCGAAACTCTATCAAAGGAGAGAGGAAACAAGAAAGGAGGCAAGCGAAAGACTAAGGTTGGTGCTCTATGCTTCTCTCTCATCTATCTCCCATAAAGGAAAACACAAGTTACTTTGAATTGTTTGTTTCTAAGATAGCTACTCATCTTAGTGGGACTAGTAGATCTGAATAGACACTAGTTTTCCCAGAAACAAAATGGTGACTCCGCTGGGGAATGAATAGTTTGTTTGTTTGTTACTATTGTTTTCTTTATAAACTACAGACGAAGCCTGAAGTTAAGCCAGCTAGCCTTTGAACTGCTTTTGTTATGCAACTGCAAAGTAGATCAACGATTCTTTAGTCAATCTCTGGGTTAGTTTATGAACTAAACATCTGACTTGAAAACATCCTAAGTGCCCTCGTGGTAGCTCAATAACCTCATTAGATCATACCTCTATACTTTGGGTTTACTGTCTATCATAAGTTCGGCCTAAATCCCTGAACTTAGCTGCAAACTGTGGCTAAAAACCAAGCTCAATCTTGTCCCTAGACCATCACACTATCTCTCATTAGCAGTCTGGACGCATCACACCTCCTATGTGCTGCAAGTGAGATGCTTCCATGATTCCCTTATGGATAGGTGTGATGATTGAATGAGACTGTTTCTCTCTCCAGATTTTCGTTTTTTCTTCATTGTTTTCATCTCTATTCAGTAGTTTTACTGCCTATGATCACTATATCACTATTGAAGCCTCCTTCCTTTACATTATTTAGCCTCCATTGATAAGGAATTGTGAATGTTTTTATGTATTTTTCATCATTTACAGTCCTCCTTTGCAAAAAGTAGCTTAATCGAACTGTCGTGTTTTGATTTGAAAGTGTCACATCTGTTATTTTCAGTCAAGAAAAAGAGTGTCGTAAAGTCTTCCTCTTTTACGTAGTCGATTGTACTTTTTCCATTGTATTTGATTTGAATTTTCAATTCTTTGAAGTGTCGAAAGTAATTTTCCATTTGAAATTGAAAGTGTTGACTTAGTCTTCCTTTCATTTTGGAAATAAATTATTAAAGTGTCACTTTGAGGAAAAGCAGTTCAGATCTATACTTAGTTTTATTTTTGCCATTCTCACATTAAGGAAATCGAAAAACAAATGCATACATGTGCATTTGCACTTAGACTGCATGCGGAAATTGATTTAGGAAAAGTGCATTTAATGTGTGCTCTCTGGTCTATGTTGAAAGAATCTCACTCTTCTTTACTTAGTAGCTAGGATTTTCATTGCTAAAAGAAAACAAATGACTATTTATCATTTAGATTGCATATTTCGTAATTGTACATCTACATCATGCGGTGAACCTTGAAAGGCAAACTTCTTAAGAAAGATCAACTGTAAAATAAACCTCAATGAACATAAAAATTCTTTGGAACCTAACGGACATCTAGAAGTCTAGGATAGAGAAATATTCTGGTGTCATAAAGCTTGGTAACTAATATTTTCATCATAGGTTGGGTGATTCCTCCTCTTTGATATGACAAGTGCCAGTACAGAGTTATGCTCCCACATACCATCGAGTATATATTGGGAGACCACAATAGGCTGATATCCTTTATCCTTAGGAAGCCGTGTTTGCCACCCTATCAATTTCAATGCACTGAACACAACATTCAGGAAGATTGATTGCCATATGTAAATTCCTTAGTAATTTCTCTATAATTTACCACCGAGGTGTATATTACAGTTTTGCGATTGGTTTGGTAATCCCTCTATCTCAATTTCAAGAGTAGTCACTTTCATTCCTTTTCGACTCCTTAAAAGAAAACGTCCATCTGAGCACTTGTCACTTCAGGCTCATTAAAAATCGAAGGCGACTACAGTCATCTTTAGCTTTTTCTCGACTCTTAAAAATTGAAAAAGAAATTTGTGTCAAAGCATCATAAAATTAGTTTAATTCAGAATAACATTTTCCCCCTTTAATTTTGATTTTATCAAGTAATCCATAGTCATGGAAGAAAGTCAATTAAAAACCCCATCGTTTGCAGATACTAACGAGTCAACCATATTTGTCTCCAGAAATGAAACCATTCCGGGCCAAGCGATCTCATTTAACTGGGTCGAAATCTCTTGGTTTATTTGAAAGTTGTGTTTGAACATCATCAGAGACTCCAGTTACTCCAACTATTTCTGGTACCCCTGCCTCTGCAGAAGAAGTTCTGCAATTACAATAGGACATTAGAACTGATCCTAGTGTAACGGTAAACACTTATATTCCTGAACCAGCTCCATCTAGGGCTGATTCGAAAGGTGTCACCACTCCAGCATCTGTTGCTGCAGAGTCTATACCTTCTTTGGCACCAGAAATATTTTACGGACCTAAAAATCTACCTATTCCACCAAGAATGATTGCTATAGAAGAGATTGTGGAGGAACTTCCATCTAGTACCCCATTTCATTTTGGAACTGGGATCCACCTATATCCTTCTACTATAGAAGTTATTTCTTTTAATCACCCTTCATTGCAAGTTCCTGTCGAATCTCTAGGAAATCTTTTGGATAGACTCGATATGTCTGAACAACCATCGACATCTAGGAAAATGTCATATGATATAGCAGTAGCAGAACCTCGTGCTGCTACTCTGACAATGTTCATTAGTATACCATCTGTCCCAACTAGTTCTCTATCGCTAGATGGAGTCCATGCAAAGACTGTTCTAACAGCTTGGCCTATTCCTATTTGTTCATTTGAAATCTTATCTATAGTTTCTTATGTTGAGATTCAACAAATTGATCCTTCACATCAGTATGAATTTGGGCAGTCTAGTATCCAAAGACCAATTTACCCTTTGAACACTAGATTGCAGCCATATGGGGGATAGTATGGTTTTTCATTGTTCCCTCCGAGAGAGAAACCATATGAGATTTCACAACAAAATTCGGGTCAAGCCGGAATTGCATCCAGTGGTTAGGTACCAATACTGCCTCAACAGCCAAGAGTTGTATATCCAATGCAACCAAATCAACCTGTGTCGAACATTCCCACTACATCGGCTATTGTGATGGTGTCGCAAGTACAAGTGTTGCCTATTGTATGTCAACCTCAAGTCTCTTGGTTGGTAATACAACAGCCTCTTATCTCCACGACTCAATCACAATCGCAGACTAGGGCTCCTTAACTGAAGCGACTCAGGATCAAATGGGTTCTATCACCCCTCATCTTGGTCAAACATCTAGTATTTGACAACAACAAATGGTCAAACAACGATGGCTGGTGCAATATCAACAACCACAATTCCATCTAGCTTACCGAGGACTTGAGCAACAAAGCTTTGCAGCTAATGGGAAACCATTTGTTTAGAACAGTTACCAACAATCATATTATAATGGTTATGCCCATCAACCTTATCAAAGTTATCAACATCAAATACATTATGCTGGTATGCAAAGACCCACTACTCAGGCAATCCCATCTTATCCTAGGTATGATTTTTCAAACCCAAATCAACATTTTCCTTTCGTAGCAACTTTAGAATTACCAGATCTAAATCAGCTAAAAAATGATCCAATTGCTTACACCCCTTGGTGGCCAGCGATTCCTCATAAAATTCCATCAGATATTCCTAAATTTAATAGAAATCCAGGTGAAGATCCATCAAATCATGTAATGACCTTTCATTTGTGGTGTTCATCCAACACCCTCAATGATGATTCTATTAGGCTTTAACTTTTTTAGCAAACACTAACTGGTTTGGTAGGGAAATGGCACATCGAATTTCCTAGAGCTTCATTCGATAACTTCAGTACCCTTTCCACCACATTTTTAACCCATTTTTAGTTACCTATAAGGTACAAAACAGGAATGGAGCTCCTTACCAATTTTAAACAGACAACAACCACTCACATAACAGATCATATTCATGAGTGGCGACATCATCATCGAATGATAAAGACATATGTTCCCGATCAACTTCTAGCTAAAATGGTTTATTAAGTCATTGTTACATTATATTATAGAAGATGTGCCCAAGGGAGGAGTTGTCATTGCAGAGCAAGTCATAGCTTGTGCCCAATATCTAGACTTGATATATACATAGTTTGGCGTGCTCTATGACAAAATTCATGATGCTCCTAGACCAGAATTTTCCATTCCTCCCCCTCCTCAATCAAACGGGGACTCTCACGCCAGCGATGGCGTGATTGGCACCTCAATTACGCAAACCGCAAAGGCCCCATTTGGTAAAGCCCTTGCAGTTTCCAGTAAAAAAGAAAATGACAAACTTCCTACCTTAGAGGTTAATGTCATGTCGTCTGACAAAGGCAAAGAACCGAAGCAACCAGGGGGCAAGAAGAAAGGGAAAAACAAAAAGAAGAAACAAGAAGATTCGACTCTTGAAAAATCTTCTGAAAACCCTACTGGGTGAAAGAAACCTAGTCAGCCATGTCTCATATGTGATGGAGGCCATTGGACGAAAGAATGCCCATATAAAGCTGAGGTCAAGAAGTTCTTTAAGAATTAAAATACCTCAGTGGTATTGAATGATCCATTTCCAAACCTAGAAACCAATATGGTTTCTATCGATAATGCTCCCCCATCCCAAGTGCTTATGTTGTCCATTTCGAAACAACAAAATGATGCTTTGATATCGACAAGGAATAAATATTATGGGAATCCACGGATGCCGAACAACAAGGCTACAGATCAACCTAGTATTTTGACAACAACTTCATCTGAAGTTGTGCCACCCATCATTCTTGAGCTAACAATAAAGCCGCCAAAGGGAGTAGTACTGAAAACAAAATTTATTCCTCCTACTCAAGCAGCACATAATTATAATATAGTAGAGGATCTGGCCCAATCACCATCCGCTATGTCAACACTTGAAGTACTGCAAAATTGGCCCTCCCAAAAGCAAGCTCTATTATCAGCAATAGGTGGGATTCACCTAGTGGATTCCAATCTTGTGGCCTTTAATCATAAAGGATATGAACCTTAGTTGTCAGCTCAACTCACTTTCCTCATACAGGTAAAAGCCCTCAATAAAATTGTTCATTGAACAATCATTGATGAGGGGGCATCTACCTGCATTGTGTCAATGAGTTGCTAGAAAACTTTAGGATCACCATCCTTCTCAAGATCATCAATGACATTAAAAGAATTCGATGGACGAACATACATGCCATGATACGGAATTCTAAGTAACTTGCAAGTTGAACTAGGGGACAAGGCAGTAGAAATTGACGTCAAGGTTATCGATGGAAATCTCGATTACAATATCCTACTGGGAATGCCCTAGATTTATGCTATGGTTGCTGTTTTGTTAGCATATTTTAGAAATACTGCATTTCCCTTCCAAGCTAGAACTACAATCGTTGACCAAAAAACCTTTCTCCCCAACAGTTCACAAGTTACAAGAAGCATTCCAATGATCCATGGAAGCTCCAAATTGCTTCAAAATGTCAGAGTAGGCGTCCTAAAAGACCCTGCCTTAATGGGTACTTTTTCCCTACCCCCTTTGAGCAATCTCGCGGAAGTGGCCATGGTGGAAAAATTAATATGGTATCTTCTATATGTGCAAAGATTCAGAAGATTTCGGAACATTTTGTTAGCATGGATCATCACCAGGTATTGCCTCCAAGCCCAATAGAAATTTTGTAGCAATCAATTTTCTTGGCCTAGGCGGCAAACCTAGATCAACGCTCATTGAGTGTTTGGATAGATAGGTCTCAAGGGTATGGCACCTCTTCAGATCCTTGGTCGCATGTACATTCTACAAATGAAGGAATCATTCAGTCAATGATGATAGGAGAGGCACCATGGGAAGATTACCATCATCATTCCCATCTTCAGGATAACAATGAAGATTATTCCAGCGACCTTAATCATCCTTCAATTTTTTATTTTCTATCAAATACTATAAATAAGGTGTATTCCGAGTGAAATCTTTCCAATATTGAAGAACTGCTATAAATATCTCGACCAAGCCTAATGTTGTAGAGAATATTCATGTCGACAAATCTTGCTCTTCTTCAAAACTGGAAATATATTATGCTCTGCTTCGTGAATTCAAAGATGTCTTTGCATGGTCATATGAAGAAATGCCAGGAATTGACTCGAGCATAGTTGAACATGAAATCAAGGTGTATCTAGATGTCAAACCGGTACGACAATGGCTTTGGTAGGTTCACCCGAAGAAAGCCGCTGCCATCAAGGTATAAGTTGAAAAACTTTTACATGTTGGTTTCATTTACCCAATTCCTCTAACTGATTGGGTATCGAATATTGTTCCTGTGATGAAAAACCAAGGAATGATTAGAGTGTGCATTGATTACAGGGATGTAAATCAAGCTTGTCCAAAGGACGACTACCCTACACCCTTCATCGACCAGATAATTGATGAATGCGCTCGATGCGAAATCTTTTCATTTATGGATGGATTTTCTGGGTATAATTAAATAAACATCTTCCCATAGGACCAGTCGAAGACTACATTTATACATTTTCATACCGTAAACTACATTTCAGTTTAAAGAATGCAGGGGCAACTTTTCAGAGGGCTATGAACTATGCCTTCCACGACATCAAGAACATCTTTCAACCATATGTCGACGATCTACCAGATCATTCGCGAAATTGGACTGATCATCCACAACATTTGAGAGCTATATTTCTACGTTGCCGACACTACAAGATACGACTCAATCCGCACAAGTGTGTGTTTTGTGTCAGTTCTGGTCATTTACTTGGTTTAGTGTTTCTAAGGATGGGATTTGACCTGACCCATGTAAGGTTCAGCCAATCATCGATATGCCTCCACCTTCAAATTTGCTTCAGATTCAGAAACTCCAAGGGAAAGCAAACTTTCTAAGGAGGTTCATTCCAAATTATGCCGAACTTGCTAAAAGTTATACGCATATTTTGAGAAAAGAAGTTTCCTTCAACTGGGATCAGGTTGTGCAAGCTTTCTTCGATGCTTTAAAGGAATCCCTAATAAAAGCATCATTAATGTATGCTCCTAACTATAAAAAAGACTTTAACATGTATCTAACTGCAGCAGATACAACCATAGCAATGGTTTTAGTACAAGAAGACAATGGAATCGAACATCATGTCTATTATTTAAGCTGAAACTTAAATGATATAGAAAGAAAGTACTCCTATGTTGAAAAGCTGGCTCTTGTAGCTATTCAAGCAGTACAGATATTTTGACACTATATCATCTTTCGCAAAACTACCATTTTGTTAGATTGCAACCCTACGAGTGACATTCTGTCGCGTTAGTTACTAGGGGGAAAATATTCAAAATGGATAGCCATTTTCCAAGATTTTGATATGGAATTCATAAAATCCACATCAAAGAAATCTCTAGTTTTCGCTGAGTTACTATGCGACTTCCCATTGTCGCCCAACGATTCAACATCCAAAGCATCAATCATGGATGAATCTTTGTTTCTGATATCATCGAGCGATCTATGGTAAGGAGATATAATAATCTTTCTCTAAACCCAAAAATATAGGCCTAATACCTCTTGCTTCAAACAATGATGTACTCGATACCAAGCAAAATACTACATGATCGTCAGTGATACACTTTACCATCACGGTATCGATACAATTTTGTGAAGGTGGCTCATGCATGAGGAGGCCGAAAAAGTCCTGAATGATTTCCATTGAGGCGCGTGTGGGGGCCATCAATCTAGTTATGCTACAGCGGAAAATATCTTATGAGAAGGTTACTTCTAACCCACTACGTTCAAAGATTGCATAATCGCAGTCACAAGTTACCATGCTTGTCAAATCTTCGACCACGAAACCAGACTACCACCCGCAACTCTGCATCCAGTAGCTGTTGTTGGGCCATTTTCCAAATGGGGCATAAATTTCATGACATGTAACCCCACCTCAGCTGTGGGGCATGGGTATATCATAGTCGCAGTTGAATATTTTACAAAATGGGCTGAGGTGATGCCTATATTAAACAACAGTGGTGAAATGGCTGCTCTTTTCTTTTTCAATCATGTTCTCTTTAGATTTGGTGTTCCACAAGCTATAGTCACAGATCATGCATCACATTTCTGCAATCACGTGATGGTTGAATTGGCTATCAAATTAAGACTGTCCCATGACAGTTCTACTCCGTATTATCCGCAAGCTAACGGACAAGTTGAAGCCATTAACAAGGTCTTGAAGCGCATGCTGCAAAGTATGACTGGAGTCCAAAAATGAAGTTGGCACCTAATCCTATACTTAGCCTTATATACATATAGGACATCGGTGAGAAATGCAACTGGATTTACACCCTTTCAGCTGGTGTATGGCCTAGAAGCGGTCTTACCGATTCAATGTGAAATTTCATCTCTCAAGCTCGCAGTCAGCCTTCTCCCCAGAACTTTAGAGGAAGAGGCTCATTTCTTGGAACTAATCCAATTGGGTGAAAGCCGTCATGATGCGCTTTAGCTAACAAAGCTCATAAGAAACAATTCAAGGCACAATTTGACAAAAATGTCATACCCCATGTCTTCTAGGAAGGTGACCTGGTCTTACTTTACGATTAGGAATCTGATAAGTTAGGAGCAGGTAAGTTCCAACCATTGTGGATGGGCCCCTACATTGTTAAGTGAGTATTAGCAAAAGGAGCCTATGAGCTAGTAGATTATGATGGGGTTCCACTGTCGCAACCCTAAAACAGGTTGTACATTAAGCATTACTATACTTGATTAAGTGTAGTAATCTCTTTATATGATTTTGTTATGTTTTTGTTTTCATCAAGAGTGATCGTTTTGGTTAGGTAATCCACTTTCGATTTTTTGCAGATGTCGGACCTATTGGAATCATTTGTTGGATACACTGATGGAGCTAGTCGTAGTACGTGGAACCTATCTTCTGTAGCCTGGGCTATTTTTGATCCAAGCGGTGAGTTAATGAGTTTCAGAGGGGTATGTATTGGTGAGTCAATGAACAACATCGTTGAGTACAACGTGTTGATGGAGTTTCTATCTGATGCCATTGCACATGTCATACACTAACTTGTTGTCAGTCTGGACTCGCAACTCATCATCCCATAGCTTAGTGGCATCTATTCCATTTGGAATCCATTTATCTATCGTATGTTCCTAAGGGTCAGGATTTTGGAAAGACAATTTGATTCTATTCGATATCAACACATTTCCAAAAACGTAAACACATTAACTGATTCATTAGCAAATTATGTCTTAGATAGACATTTGTAGCATTTGTAAAAGAAAAATCATTTCAATCAACATTTGCATCAGGATCATATAACTTAACTAAAATAAAAACCCAGAAAATCAAAAATACATATAACTGTTTATAGCTTTTACAAAATGTTATGTGTCCAGGACAAAATCAGTCATACGACCCAAAAACTCAAAAATGCAGGAAAGCACCCTAGACTAATGGTGCTGGTGATAACAAGTCACCGCCTGTGCGATCATACATAAGAGCCTAGTCAATTGACTCGACACGCCAGTGGTATGGTGCTATAATCTCAGAGGTAACTCGTCGGCCCTCACATCCTGAATACCAAGGGTGAGACCCTCAGTCTGATCCTGCAATACTACAAGGGTCTCTGCTATGTCCAGATCATGAAGGGCAGCCCTCCCTACAGCCTCTCCTGATGGAATGACAACTGTTACCCTCGGGCGCGCTGCTGGTCACACTGGTCCAATATCTGCACAAATATATGGGTTTGATTAGTCTTGATAACATTTAAAACATAAGAACGTTATAAAAGTAATAAAAATAGATATGGTCAGGTCTTTTTACCTATAATACCCCACTACTCGCCAACCAGCAGCACCAAATCTGGGTCGCCCCGGAAATCCATCCCAACATATGGATACTCGGCGAAGACCATCTCCTGATGGTTGAACCACTCAAAGAAGGCATCAGAGAATGAAATCTACGACTGACCAACATGTTTGGCCATAAGATCAACCCATCTCTACATCCACGGTTCCCTCGATGCTGACAGTCTGAGTGAAATATATTGTGGTAGTATCAGTGAGATCCTCTCCAAGGCAAAGACGGTCAGAATAGAACCATAACCAAAGTTCTTGGATCTTCCATTCTTCACCTTGGAAAGATTTTCTTTTATAACCGGAAGTACTCCATCACACTAGTTGAATACCTTTGGTTCAAGGCATTCCAGGGCATGCTGCATATAGGACCTATTGGCCAAGTGAAGAGCCGTGCTACTAGCCAATCTAGCAAAGGTGAATAAAATATTCCTCAAGGACTAGTTAGTGACATATCGAATACTAATCTTTCCGTCCCTGCTCAGCTAAGATCCATCTCTACAGAACTGGTGAATATAATCCCTCACAGATTCACCCCCACGGGCGGATCCTGATAGTCAGAGAGCGGCACCTCGCCTCGATAACCCAGTCAACAAGTAGACATTCTCAACTATCAAAGGGATGGATTTACCTCTAATCTCGAACACTTGGTTGGTAGGATCCCATGCATCGAGAAGATATTGCAACAAATTGATTTGTTGCCTCATGTTAGATATGCAGAAGAATTTGAGCAACCCACAATTTCGCAATGCAGTAACCGTACTCAGATCATGTAAGGAAATCATATCCTCTTCTTCATTCTCATGTTCACGCCATGGAATGACCATCTTGATCCAATGAATCTCTGAAAAACAAACAAGAGAAGCATTAGCATCCTGATTTGGGCAAAAATAGGCAAAATTTCCGTGAAAAAAGAGTGCATAAACCTTCCTCCCTGCACCCATCACATCCTAGTTGTGTATAGGGTGGGAAGCATACTGATTGGCCAATGGCCAACTCAGTATGCATTGCACCTTTTGATGTATACTAGGTGCGATGGGGAGAGAATGAATTTCTTAAACCCCTGAGGCCTAGAAAAATAGGAAAAGCTGCTCAGAATCAGAAAAGGAAAGAATACAATTGAAGAGCTCAAGGTTATCTCCTACCTAGTCCAGACAGCACCGAAAATAGTCCACCGAATCTCCTGGAATCAACTGATGAAAATCAAGGGGGAAAACACCTCCAGACCTCCAACAATCCCAAATTTGAATGAAATGGTAAAAATGAGAGGTAAAACTACTTTTATGTTACTGTTCACGTAATTCAAGTAAGATGTTGGTTTTTAACTCATTTTTCAAGTATGTATCTGCATTCTAATCAATTTGATGGAGCAATTGAATAGGTAGCACAATTGTCAAAAGAACATAGTGTTAATGGTGAATTGAACATGACTGACTATTATTACGAGAAATGTTTCCGCAAAGTTCAAGCTCGTTAAAAAAATAAACCTAGCACTGAGCATAGTTTCTGTGTCAAACCCATTCCAAATGAAATTAGTAAGAGTAGGATCAAGTTCAACATTACTAAGACGCTGCTTTCTCAACCTTTCCAACTTAACTTTTTCAATAAAGCTTTTGAAAGTATTTGGTACTCCACTGGCATCCTTCCTAGACATATTTAATGAAAATAACAAATATAAGTACAAGTAAGAAAATAAAATAAAATTACATCTAAATAAAATGAATGTAAAAGTCAACATGCCTTTTTGAATGCGAGATAAAAATCTTGAACTATTGCTGTAGAACTTGATTTTGGGTAGTTGCGTATGAAATCATTCCACCTCTCTTCATTCAAAATTATAACCATACGTTCTTGTATTTTCATATAAACCTTATGACTGAATAAATAAAGTAAAAATTGTTGATATAGTGATATGTATAACAAATACTACAAACAACAATATGTTATATTTAAAATAAAATTATAATCTAAGAAAAAGTAAAAATAATTCAACAAACTTAGGTTTGAAATTTTGAGCACATTCCGTCCAAAGACAATTCACCTAACTTGACACGACATAATATTGATTTCAATAGTTTGTCATCCTTCACTCCTTGTAATGTTCTCGAAGGTGTGATAGTCATATCATCTTGAAGTTTCTTCATTTCAGGACATGTCGTATTGTTGGTAAATGTTATGGGTTTAAACTTTTTAACCTTGTGATTTTTTATGGAAATATTCTCCCACATATCAAATGCCAGCTGGAAAATGTTATTCATGCCTATGAATAATTTAAAATTTACTTTTCCACTTTTTGAATTGATTTTATCCTCAATTTGATAACCTGTTTCCATACAACATTCTTTCCTAAAGCTAAAGCTAACTTTTGTCTTATCTCGACCAGATATTTCTACAAATTCATTATGAATAAATTTGACCCTTTGTATGAAAGCCATAGACATTCTATACTCATTATCTTCATTATGATCCCATGATAATAACTTTTCCTTTGTTTCTGTTAAACCAACATAAATGATGCATTTCACTATTTCAAAAATAGAGTTATTGTGATATTCATTGATGAATAGTATTTTGGCCTCTGCTAAATGGTTCCCTCCAATTACATAATATTTGTATTAAAAACATTATGTCCTAACAAATGCCTTTTTGTTGGGAACTTGATTGAGATCAACAAGAACGACATAATCCACCACATGTGCATATGGATTGTACTTGAACAATGTTTTCAAATTATGGACATGTAGGTGATGTTTCTTTCTAATTTGATATTGAGATTGTCCTTCATCTTACCTATAGAATTGGGTGACATTAAGTGCAAATGTTTTTCCACCATTAATTAATTTATTCTTCCTCAAGTGATCTTGAATGACATTTTGTTTTATTTTAATAATGTCATCCTCTAAATCAACACATGGTGTTATGATTTCTTTCCTCTCTTTATAACTTTCACTTTGATCTTCATTGTTTCCTATGATTTTAACAAATTGACCAACTTTTGATTTCCTCTTCTTACTGGTTAACATATCTTCTTCTGCATAAACAATCTCTTCATTATCAAGTGGAAGAGAGACATCCTTGGCCATTTTTCTTTTTGGTGTTTTAGTTCTTTTCTCCTTTTCAACAATAGTTCTAACCTCAACCTATTATGAAACCAGCTCAAGAAAAGATAGAAAAGATAGATCAACGCCTTAGAATTCAGCCTCTTCGAGGGGCAACCTCCTTTACCTTACATAAATGAACAATTCTTCCATGATACAAATGACAAAACCTCCTTTCTATATATAGGAGTCTAAGGAGTCACAAT
>APFE031488018.1:0-24222 GCA_000404065.3 Pinus taeda | reverse complement strand
GGGTAGAATCCTAGGATTATGGCCACTAAGGTTACCAACAGCAACAAATATATCTGGGGGAACAGTCTACACTCCGACAGCAAGCAAGGGCAGAGTAACAAGCTCAATCCCCTTACCGGCTCCTTGACAATGGTCAATCCAAGGTTTACCGATAAGTGATCCCCTGGCTCCTCAATAATAATCTGAGGTTTTACCATTTGTAATACGTGCGTGTCTGGTGTCATTCCCAACGAGGGAGGATTGATCCCCTCACTGGTTCGGACACGAGCTCGTGCTTCTCGTTTAAGAGGAGCTTTCCCAGAATATAAATGTAACAGCTGGATTTATTCTATCACAAGATAAGCTACTTGTTTGGTTTAATAGTCTTGGAGATTTAATTACTCACCTACTCCAAGACACTAGCCTGATCTATGTTGGTGCTTCAGAGCCCTAGAAAAATAAAAATTTCTAAGTTAATTTTACTTTAAGCGTTGATTTTAATGGTTGTTCTTTAAGACAAAGGTGATGGAGATGAAACTTGATGGTGTATAGATTCGACTCCAATTCTCTAAAAGATGCACCTAAGATGATTTACACTATTTTTCTTTTCAATGAATTTTCTAATTAAGAGAGTTGAGAGAATGCAATCTTTTGATAAAAACAACTTTCTTAATCGACAATCAAAGAAACAATTCTCTTTATCTTTCAAAGTGCACAAAACATGACCACTCTTTACTTCACGAAAAAAATTCCTTTCTCTTTCAAAGACGTCAAATGCTACTCTAAAGCAAATTTTGCAAAGGAGATCGTTGATATTTTCCTATTTAATAAAAGCATTTAAAACTAATCTAATCAAAGCAATTTCAAGATCTATGAAAATCTATGAAAAATCACTCAAAAACAAATCAAAGGAAATTAAGGAAATTTACCTAATCTTTCACTAATAAGTAAATCTAAGAAGCGAAAGCTTACTAAGATGATTCCGGGATGTTTTACTTGGCAACAATCAGTCCAAGGACTAGTTTATGCAGAATCACAAACTAATCAAAACAAAAATTAAATTTCTTTTTGTTCTTTTTGAAAATGAAATTCACAACTTTAAATGAGCAAGTTATATCGAAATTTTGCAAAGAGGCAACACAAAGGTAGGTCGCTCACTCGGGTAGACTTTATGACTGGTCCGACTCCTAAGAAGACTGACAAAACCAGAGATATCTAAGGCTTTGCAACTTCTAAACCCAAAGTCACTACAGGACCAATAAAAATCGAAACCCTAAGGCTAAAATCTCAATGAATTTCACTAAAACTTTCGACACTAATGGAACAAGTGCAGGTGAAGATTTTTGATAGTCAACCAGTGGATCTGGGCAGTAAAGACTAAGAAAAACAAAATCTAAAGGGAAAAAGTGATGAAAAAGCAAATTTTCTCAATTTTAACAGGGTACGCAGGCAGCCTGTTTAACCAGGTGCGTGCACGCTCTGTGTACACAGATACAGTGCGTACAGGTACACACTGTGTCTAACGCAGAGGGTGCGTACTACTGCAAAATGAAGAAAAACTAAGTTCTAACTCGACTCTAAGCTAAGCCACCCAAAAACACAGTCAAGCAACTAAAAAACAAAAGAAACAAGACTCTTTTCAGATCAAAGTAATACTCAAAGGAAAAATCAATCACATCAATGGATTCCCCAGTGGAGTCGCCAATTTGTCATGCCGAAAGAGTTATTTTTGCGGACAAACCTAACCTCCCTAGGAGTCTAAGACTCTCTAGTGACAAACAAAACAAACAAGAGCAATCCTTCTCTAAATATACATTATTCTATGAGAAACCAAGTGTCGTTCGATCCTACCTCAAATCCAACGCTTGTTGTAGCAGTCCAGCCTTGCTGATCCAGATGCGATCCTCCTTCACTTTAAGACCTGCATACAGTAACAGTCAAATGATTACATAACACCTGAATATTTCATA
The DNA here is from genome assembly GCA_000404065.3 of Pinus taeda. Taxonomy (NCBI): domain Eukaryota; kingdom Viridiplantae; phylum Streptophyta; class Pinopsida; order Pinales; family Pinaceae; genus Pinus; species Pinus taeda. Next base: position 22,273 of record APFE031488018.1, on the reverse strand, counting down.
AAACAAAGCATATTCATCATATAGACCAAGGAGTACATGAAATAATTCATTAACAACAAATCATTGAGAAGAATGGACTTATTTGTATTAAGGAAACAAAAAAGGAACCATTACAACCTGAGCCTTGGTGTTGTGCAAGTTCCTCCCAGGGTCCAACAAGAGATTTCCTCTACTTTGACAAGCTCACCCACTTCCAATATGGCAACAAGGAAGGATGTTAATCTCTCCTCACAAGTTAACAATGGAAGTCCTAATTCAGCAGCATCTACCGTTTGGAATGTTTAGCTTTCAACCTTCCCTCCTCTGGCCCAAGGCCTGTATTTATAGTGTTCTAGAGGAAGTTATTCAGTTCCAACATCAATGGGATACTCCCTCTTTTGGATGGGTTAGCTCCTCTCTTGATGGGATAAGTTCCTCTATCATAGGGATGCATGAACCATCTGGAGGCGCTCAATACACGTCAAACACTCTTCTAGAAGGCTCTAGAAGTGACCACAAGTAACTTTTTAAAGATGAAACTCATGCATTTTGAGCTTTACAAGGGTACACACCCATCCTTTGGCTTACAGAGCGTATAAATACACAAGTATAATGAGTTTGGGATGCGTACACGCAGGCAAGGTAGAGAGAACCTGCGTACCCAGAGATAAACATGTTTTTAGTGACTTTCTCTCTTTTTTGAAGTTTGACATGAAGAGCAGAGGTATTAGGCTTGACAAGGAGGATAATATGACTATTGATGGAGCCACATTAACTGCAGATAGTCATGGTGACAAATTTCAGTGTAACAAATGATGTCATCAAATTAGTTATAAAGAAGATCACCTCATCCCCTACAGGAAGATAAGATCAAGGTTACATGGTTGGTTTCATTTTCTTTCCATCAACAGAGGGCATCATTTTCAATAAAAAATGGAATCATGGAATCCTTTAGTGTATCAAGATAACTTCTCTTTAGCATTTCATGCTGACATTGTGACTAATTTGTTGTCCTTGGTGGAAACCTACTTGATAAAGATGTCAAAATGATGGTTATTCAAAATCTACAAGTGAGATGGACAAAGGAATATCATTTAGAGACAAAAGGATGATAAAGGTGAAGTTTAGGAGAGTATATGCAGGTCTTGTGAAGATAAGTCGCATACATACGTAGGTATGATGAAGAGATGTGTATAGTTTTCGCACCATGATATTATGAATACCAGGGGTCTTTACCGTGGTATTGGCCCATAGTAATGAGTACAACAATGGATATTTGATATCCTCAAATAATACCATCGAAATTACTAAGGGATTGACCTAAGGTATTGGCTAAGGCTCATACTATATAAGAAGATGGAGATCAAAGCGTTAAGTGTGAATATGATGGATTATTTATGAATGACTTGATCTGAAATAGGAGTGCACGAGGGACCATGGAGATGGATCATATCTAATAGATATGAAATGACCACATATTGAATAATTTGTTTATGGTTTGATAGATTTGTGATGATGATATTATGATGTGTGTCTATATTAGCTTTTGTATGCCGAGATTTAGGTTTGACAGATGTTGTATTGTGCAGCGAAGGTATGACTAGTGACTATAGATATGTACAATGGTTTTCCATTGAGAAGTCATGTACATACATAGATCTACTTATGGGTATTTGTGTATATATTTTGCAGTGTGGAAAAATCTGTACACAAGTGTGGTGAATGATAAGCGTGTACATACATGGATATTCTTTCTAAGAGTCACGTGCATATGCTAGGGTTTTACAGTATGAGCTCTTAATGATGTTTGATCAACTATGTTATGTTTTCTATTGTTTGGCAATGATGTCTCTGTAATGATAATATGTGTTTGATAATTCTGGTTGGGTTGAATTGTTTATGAAATGATATGTTGACTAGGGATGATGCTACTATGTGGTGATCTGTATCTGGTTCAGTGATCTGTGATGGGTTTAGTATGTGATTCAGTGATTGGTTCGGTGTGATGATGATTTAGACTCAGTTGTTCAGTATTTTGAGATCTGTACACTGGTCCACTTAAGGAGAAGCACGTACATACATGGGTATGACTCGGAACAATAGCATATATATTCTGACATATGGTTGATCAGGGTTTGCAGTAGGAGCAGTTGGTTTTTTTGATGGGTAATCATGTTTGGATTGGTGTATTGATAACTAATTGTGCATTGATATGATATGTTCTAGTTTATCTTAATCTAGTTACTCAGTGATTGATTAATGATTCTTTTGGTTCAGTGATTTGATATAGTGATTGATTTTAGTATTTTTATTTAGTATTGGGCTTAAATTATGATAGTTGGTCCAGTCTGAAATTATGATGAAAAATGGCCTACAGGTTTGATGTAGTTGATTCAGGTGGATCCAGTATGAAATATTATGAAACGTTGTCCTCAAAGGTGATGAGAGTTGAAGCCTTCAGTAAGAGAGTAGGAGCTTCCTTCCAGTAATAGATAGTAAATATGATCAAGGGGTTGGAGATCCCTTCCGGTAGGAGCCAATAAATAAGATAAGGTGGTTGGAACTCCCTTCCAGTGGGTGCTAGAAAATGAGAGAAGGTTGTAGCCTTCTGCATGTGGGTGCCTACATACTGGTACGAGTCTATACCAGTAAAATATTGTAAGATGTTTTCCTTTATAATAAAATATGAAGACAGAGATGATCGCAGTGGTTATTTTCTCCCACATTGGGTTTCCACCTAAAAATATTGGTGTCCTCATGTGTTGCTTATGTGTGATGCTTAGTGTTATTCTTACTACTCATGGTTACTGTTTAATTAAAGGCTAATGACAGTCACGTACATACCTAGGTTTACTTAATGACAGTAGCATAGAGAAATTTGAATAATAAATTGAAAGGTTTAAGCGAGTTTTAAAATATTGATTTAACCCCCCCACCCAAGTATTTTTCCCAACAATTGGTATTAGAGCAGGTCACTTTAGTTGAATCTTAATCGCTTGGAGTGGATCAATGATGATGGGAAATAAGAAGATAGATCGAAGGAAGGAGTGAGAAAATGGTGATAGTGACAATAATATATCATATGTAGTCACAGTTACAGATGTTAACAAATATTCAGTTTTAGGAGCGCCCCGCTTTCTATTGATTAATAATGAAGAATACAGTAACAAATAATTATCAAGTATGAGTTTTTGTTCTAATTGTGGTCCATTTCCTTGTCTATGAAATAATGATGATAGTGAATCACCTGAACTTTCTCTCATGGGTAAAATTGAAAGTAAGCATTCTAAAGAGGTAACAGATTAAAAAAGGATGTCCCTACAAGCAGAAGAACAAGGTAAGTGAGAAACAATGGACAATAAATTTATGTCTATGCTAAGTAATGATAACTATTAGGAATGAAAAGAACAAATGAAGTCTAAGTTAATGAACCAATGATATGATGTTTGGAATTTAGTATGTAATGGATGCACTAAATCCCCTCCATTAGGAAATGCACTATGAAACTGCAAAGGAAGTATGGGATAATCTTTAGGAAATCCATGAAGGAAGAACAAAGGAAGATTTTTCATTAGAAGAACCAACAAGTAACCTTATTTCTAAACAAAATAATGATGCATCAAAAGATGAGTATGTTACTAATACAAAAAGAAGATAGAATAGAGGAAGTTCTTAATCTTAGAAGAAAAATCAATCATGCTTTGAAAAACATTATTGATCTTAATGATAAGTTACAGGCATGTGATAATAGGAATCATGTTAAATCAATAAATGTTGCAGTAGAATCTAAACAATATTGTGAAGGTCTTAAAGCTGAGATCGTCTCTCTAAGAGAAATTCTTGAAAAATAAGACAAGTGAAATGAAGAGATACTTCAAGCATTTGAAGAACCAGAGAATGGGTTGAAGGAAGAGATTCTCAAATTAAAGGAGCAAGTGGAAGAAGGAAGAAAGGTTGAATACGGAATGAAGAAGAAGTCTATATAAAAGGAAGAGAAATACCAAAGGATGGAGGTTGAGTTAAACATTCTAAAAGGTAAATTAGAAGGAAATGATCAACAATTGAGATTTCAAGATAGTACTAAGATTTTGGATAATATTCTTAGTAGTCAAAGGTCTCCCACCATTAAATCTGGTCTGGGTTTTCATGAAACTGTAAAAGGAGAATCTAGCTCACATTCTTGTACATGGATCTTGAAAGATAACATCATGAAATCTGAAATTCTTGTAAAAGAGATAAGAATTGAACCAGATCAACATCCAAAGAAGATGAATTATCAAAATAAATCATTTTCTCCCAATAATAGATACTTTAATCAATTCTCTCGTCTGATCAATAATGTTGAATGTTTCAAATGTCATAATTATTGACATGTTGCAACTAATTGTGGAAGCAGACTACTTTGATCTCAAGAAAATATTTTCTTCACAGGAAGATCATCATCTCCCAAGTACTCAGGTTTCTTTAAGGGATATTTTTTTCTTGCAACATATTTGGTCACAAAGATATTGATTGCAATAGAAGGAATATGAAACAAAAAGATTATGATTCCTCTACTTCCTTTTCTAGTCATATAAGATGTTATGCTTGTAACAGATTTGGGCATGTAGCAAAAGAATGTAGGAACAAATCAATGGGTCACCATAGACAACATGTCAAATAATCAGATAAGAACATTGTTGTCAAAATACTTGAGAAAAATGGATCCACCAACTTTTCTAATAATAAGCAGAAAGAAGAGGAATGGATAAGGTGTGGTATTTCTCTCTGCTTGTTTTAATATGAAGATGAATGGTACATAGACAACGGATGCTCTCATCACATGACTAGAGATAAGAGTAAGATGTTGTCTCTCAGGAAAAATCAAGATGGTAAGGTTATTCTTGGAAATAGTGCTCCAACAAAATTTATGGGAAAAGGTAGAGCCAGAATTAATAAACATAGAAGAGAAACTGATACTTTATTAGTTCAAGGGCTAAAGAAAAATATTCTAAGTGTAGATCAAATGGTGGATAAGGGAAATTTAATTGTGTTTACTTCAACCAAATGCAAGGTTATAAATGAAGAAACTGGAAAGGTCATAGAAAGAGGATACAAAAATCCAAAGAAATTATATGTCATTAAAGAGATAAATTCTCGTAGAAATGATGAGTATATTTCCTCTTCTTCGGGCTTAGAGTAAAAGAAGATGGTCTCTACTGTAGTACATTGTTCACTTATAGTGACTATAGAAGTGATGTGAGGTACATGACCTCATGAGAAGCAGAAGATGATTCTCATGTCCTCAGTATCAGTGATGTATGATCTAAGGGGGGGATATACATATGTATATCTTGATGATGATTTCCATGTGATTTGATAGTCATGCTGCTTATATTACTGATAGTGCATATGATGTAGTAACAATGAACAAGAACATACAATACAAGCTCAAGGGGAGTTGTAGTTATAAAAATTCAACATTTTACTTTATGTATGTGGATCTTATAAAGGTCAATCACGTATATACGCGAGTTTTTATCTAGATAGTCACATATGTTTGTTTGAGATGAAGAAACTATGGGACATACTTAGGGAGAAGTTATAATATGCTTCAATTAGTTATTATTTGGCTTTGTGGGTCAAACATTGGTTGGTTACAATTTTTTGATGCTCAGATAGTACATAGAAGTGGTATTTGGTTATCATGGTTTATGAGTTATTGCAATTGATTCTTTGGTTCTTTTGGTGGCTTTATTGATTGATGAAGACAGATATGATCAAACCTCATAATGAATAGTTGACATAGGTTCACGGGGAGCATTTGATATGCTTCTATTAGTGCATTCTTGGCGTTATAATTTCTTGAGCATTCCTTTTTGCATGATGGTGTTCATGATAAGTATATATACCATTGATGATGTGTAGTTGTTGCTGCTTAAGACACATATGTTGTTGTTATTATATCATTACCAATGATGAAGTCTTGAATAAAGTTGCACTTAGTGAGTTAATTCTACATGAAGAGGATATGCATGCCATGGTCCTTATTGACATTGGTGGATGATGATGATTTTCACTCAGTACATATGTTTTATTGTCATTACATATTCAATGATGCATAGGTTTCATATGGTGCAGTTATGGATGATGCCTATAGTGTTGTTCTTGGTTCTCACATTGTTACATGGTGATGATACATGTATATGTTATCCTACATATGGTATGTTTCTTGAGGACTGTGGATCTTCGTATGTAGAGCATGTTGATCTCAATGATATGAGATCAAAGAGATGGGTTGCTAAGAAATATTCATTTCTTAGTCTTATGCTTGGTTGATGATGATGAGTTCATATTGCTATCTCTATGTCATAGGTTATTAATGATGGATGGTTACTTGAGTTGCATATTGGTGAAGTTGTTTATGATGTTATAATTATTCTTGCATGAATATAATGGGCCAAGAGAATGATATTGCTGCTTATATGAGGAAAAGGGAGGTTACATGAAGATAAGAGGATGGTTATTGATACACTACTGTTATAATTGTTGGGTGATGCTTGGAGACATTGAATATTTAGTCACATATTGATGATGTTGAAGGTTGATGTTACATTTCCCTATCCTACTTTATGGTGATATTCTTGGTTCTCACACATGTTGTTGATGCATGAAAAGATATGCTGCTGTGTTGCGATGTATGTGGATTATGGCTCTTCCTGCAAAGGAAAAGAACAAGTTAACCTTGATGGGGCCAAGGGGATGAGTTGATAATAGATCTCTACGGAACAATCTTATGTTGTTGCTACAATTTGATAATGTTGCATACTTGGTCACAAGTTGATGGTATTGAAGTTACATTGTCTTATCTTTCATATTAATGATGAGGATATGCATGCTATTGTTCATAATGTTACTATCTATTTTTCAAGATCCTATGATGACTATTATGGTTTTGCTACCTCATGGTTGAGGTCCTTGTATTTGGTTATAAATGTAATATATGTCTCTTGATGTAAAGGTCATGTAAAGACCCATTATGTAATAATTGTAAGATTCAACCATGTTTGGACTATTGGGAGTTAAGTCAATTATGTATGTAATCCCATATGTAACCCCACTGTGTTGGGCGACTAATGTAAGAATGATTCCTTGGTAATAGGAAAGGCCATATTTTGTTGAGTCACTAGTTCAAAATGGTTAATTAGTTACTAAAAAAATTACTAAAATTTTCATATAAATGACAATTTTTAGTTGGTGAGCAAAAGTAGCTAATTTACAATATCTTATAACACAACCAACTTTTAGTCCTTTTTAGCTTAGTCATTAATTGGTTGTCTCAATTTTATTGTTTAGTAGTATATTTAGTCATAAATTTGGTCATTAATGTAGTCATTTATTTAGTCATAATTGCCACAATTAATGACCGAATATACAATAAAATATATTACCATATGATCACCCGAGAAAACCAATTAATTACCAAAGAAATATCACCAAAATGTTTGTCGTGTTATAAGATACTATAAATTAGCTACAAATAGTGATATATATGCAAATTTTAGTCATCGTTTGAAACCAATTAATGACCAAAGAAATATGACTAAATTTTGGTTGTGTTATAAGATATTGTAAATTATCTACCAATAATCGTATATATACAAAAATTAGTTGTCATTTGTAATAAAAAATTATCATTTACAGTAGTCATTTATCTTTTTTTTGTAGTTTCATATTCATTATATAAATAAATGATTTAGTAATTTATATTAATTTCATTTAATTTATTAATAATCATTGTAAACGACTAATTTAGTCATGTATTCGTTTTATTTGTGTTCATTATAATCAATATAAATTAATTAGTATGATTTTTTAACTAAATGAAAAAAAATGTCATGCAAGGTGCATATTAATCTAATATGAAAACACAAAGTTACATAGGTTAATTACAATACTAAATAATATCAAGTGGAGCTATAAATAATTTCAACCAAGTAAATTAGATTATATAAAATGTCAAGTGTTACAATATGAGTTTTCAACTTAATATTGGTTGGACCACAATTTACACATGAAATATTGTTTCATCGCATCAAAACATTATCACTGTGTTTCCAAGGCATTGCAAGTGAATTCACCAACTTTGAAGACTTGACCTTCAATCTCCATTTGTGTGTCTTATGCGGGATATTGGCTCTAAGGGTATTGGTAGACTGATTTTCTTCTCTCTCTCTTTTTGCATTTGCCACTTCAATGTTATTGTTCTCCTCTTTCTTCAATTCCTGCTTCCTGCCATCAATACTGAGTGTTAGGTCCCTGTAATACTAGTGATTACCCAATTACTATTGTACTTGTATCCCTTATTAATATTGTTGTGCCCCTATTGTCTCCATATTGTTATTATTGTGCCCCATAGAATCCCTCTATTGTTATTTTTGTGGGTTTATATTATTATTGTTAGGTCGGCTGGCTTATATTGTGACTCCTTAGACTCCTATATATAGAAAGGAGGTTTTGTCATTTGTATCATCCAAGAATTATTCATTTATGTAATGTAAAGGAGGTTTCCCCCTCGAGAGAGGCTTGAATTCTAAGGCATTGATCTATCTTTCTATCTTTTTGTGAGCTAGTTTCATAACATTTTGGTATCAGAGCTTTGGATTCTAGGGTTTCGATGCTCCAAAATATGTCATCATGGAATTTTTTTTATAACTTTATTTTCTGCGATGTTTTTCAAAAGAAAAAAAAAAAAAAACGAATTTGAGATGAAATCACACTGAACCTCGGCTCCAAATTTCAGAGCTTTTCGCACAATATTTGCGGAGATATGATCTAAGGAAGTTGGTCTCTGTGCAGACACCTGAATTACATTCCAAATAGGTGACCTGGGGAAAATTATCATAACTTTCTCTCTGAGCATCGGATTGAAATTTCATAAAATGGTACAGAAAAAGGACAGACTGTAGTTTCTTGTATGTATTTTTTAGAGCCAAAGGTCGAGACAGTGACTCGTGGCACGTCATACAAGTTCGCTCTACTGGACTAGTCTATAGTTAGGTCATTGTGGGAGATTTGGCATAACTCTTCCCTGGAGAATCTAATTTAGATCACACTGGTGGCATTGGAAAGAGGACATAGAGGGCTACTACATATCATAATTTTAGAACTAGATGATAAGAAATTACAGAGATACATCAGATTCAAGATCAAGCTCCTACAAAGTGAAAAAAAGGTGTGTAGTTTTTTTTAAATTTTTTCATAAGCTTGGTTTGAAAAATTAGTTTGAAGGAATTCAAAGGGCATAGTAAATCATTATTATCGATAATTGATGCCCCGAGGAAAGAAAATGCAAACACCTAGTAGGCAACCCAAAATCTCTAGCATGACTCATGAAGAAGAGGAAGAAATGCAACATGATATATCAAAATTACAAGACCAAGTGCAACAAGTGTCACTTGCACGAAAAGCAACAGAATCTAAGATGGATGGTTTAAAGAAAGATGTAGAAGCTAAGATATATGGTTTAAAGAAAGGCGTATAAGGTAATATGGATTGTTTAAAGACAAGCATGGAAGATTTGAAGATAGGCATGGAAGATTTGAAGACAGATTTGACAAAGTTTCTACAAGAAATGTTTACTAATGGTGAAATGGTAGTAAAGGAAACTCATGATGAGAACAAAAGAAATGTTAATCATGATTTCATAGACTCTAATGTTGGATCCAAGACCCACTATATTCCAAAAATCGATATGAGGAAGTTTGATGGCATGGATCCCACAACATGGATATTACAGATGGAGCAATTTTTCGATCTCAATAATGTGAAAAACACACAAAAGGTATGTATTGCAACTTTATATTTGAAACCAAATCAGTTTGTATGGTATTAATGGCTTTGTTTTCATAAACAAATTATCACTTGGGGAATTTTTCAATCTCAATAATGTGCAAAACGCACAAAAGGTGTGTATTGCAAGTTTATATTTGAAACCAAATCAGTTTGTATGGTATTAATGGCTTTTCTCTCATAAACAAATTATCACTTGGGCAATTTTTATGGAAGAATTGATAGCACATTATGAGGATACAAAAAGCAACACCTTTTTTAGCAAATTAATAAGTATCAAACAACAGGGTTCAATAATGGAGCACATTAAAGAGTTCCAAAAATTGAACATAAGGATAAAAGATATTCCAGATGAGCATAGGATTGATGTGTTCATAGGGACTTTAAAGGATAATATCCAACATGATGTTTGCCTTTGGGAACCTAATTCATTAGAGAATGCATTCAGGTTAGCAAGAAAAACGGAAAGCAAACTTAGGGCAACCAGGAAGCATACCACTCACAACTATAAAGATGAAAGTGTTGTTGCCCCTAGTCTTCCACAACCTATAAGGTTGACACCAACACAATGGGAAGAAAAAAGAGCAAAAGGGCTTTGTTACAGTTGTGATAGCAAATGCACTAAAGGTCATAAGTGTGCTGAGAAGAAATTATTGTACATAGATTGTGAATAGGAAGAAGAAAAGGAGAAAGAAATGTCAAAAGAAGAGGATATACTCTAGGAACAAAGCCTAGATAAAGAAGAAATGAATCCGACCATATCTTGTAATGCATTAACTGGAATTACCACTCCTCAAATCATCAAGATAGAAGGACAAATCAAGAATAAAAAGTTAATAGTGTTGATTGATTCAAGAAGTACCCACAATTTTATTCATTGTAACATAGCAAAAGAATTGAATTGCTTCCTATATCTAGCACCAGAGTGTCAAGTGATGGTTGCAAATGGAGGAACAATAAATTGCTCTGGAATGTGCCATAATATCAAGCCATCCCTGGGAGAATATGTATTGACTAACCCAATGCTTTCCATTCCAATGGGAGGTGATGATGTTGTACTAGGAGTCCAATGGCTACAATCCTTGGGTACAATAGATTTTAATTTTCAAGAACTTTTTAGGAAATTTTCTCTGGAAGGAAAGGAAGTTGAATTAAGGGGTATTGCAGGGAAACTGGGAAAGATAATCAACTTTAACAGTATGACAAAGCTTCTAAAAAAGGAACAAAGAGGTGTAATTGCACAATTATGTTCATAGATGTTTCCACATCGAAATCATCTATTTCTCCAGATCTCCAAAAATTCTTGGACAAACATTCCAAGGTAACTGAGACTCCCAAAGGTCTCTCAGCTATTCGTGATCATGATCATGCTATTCATTTGATTCTAGGAAGTGTTCCTCCAAACATTAGGCCATACAGATATCCCTATGCCCAAAAGAGTGAAATTGAATGTATGGTTGTAGAAATGCTTGAGGTTGGTATAATTCAACCTAGTCAAAGTTCTGTCTCTGCTCCAGTAGTATTGGTTCACAAGAAGGATGGATCATGGCGCATGTGTTCAGATTATAGGGAGCTCAATAAGCTCACTATTAAAGATAAGTTTCCCATTCCTATCATTGACGAATTACTGGATGAATTGCATGGATCATTTTATTTCACCAGGTTCGATCTTCGTTCAGGATATCATCAAGTCAAAATGAAGATTGAAGACATTCTAAAAACATCATTTAGAACTCATGAGGGTCATTATGAATTTTTGGTCATGCCTTTTGGACTTACCAATACACCTTCGACATTTCAAGGTTTGATGAATTCCATTTTCAAACCCTTCCTTAGAAAATTTGTGTTAGTATTTTTTTTATGATATACTAGTCTACATCAAGTCTTGGAAGGATCATGTTGAACATGTTGACAGGGTGCTACAATGATTCGAGGAGAAATAATTATATGCAAAAAGATCCAAATGTTTCTTTGGAGTAAAAGAGGTGGAATATATGGGTCATATTGTATCTCATGAAGGAGTTAAGGTAGACACTAGCAAAATTAAATCCATTAAGGAATAGAAAATCCACACATCCATAAAGCATTTGCGAGGATTTCTTGGGTTCACGGGGTATTATCGCAAGTTTGTTAAGAATTATGGGAAAATAGCAGCACCTCTAACAACATTGTCGAAGAAAGATGCATTTAATGGACTCCAGAAGCAACAAAGGTCTTCGAATATCTTAAAGAGGCAATGTGCCAAGCACCGGTCTTAGCTAAACCAGACTTCACAAAAACCTTTATTGTGGAATGTGATGCTTCCGGAAATGGAATTGGTGCTATTTTAATGCAATATGAAAGACCCATTGCTTTTGAAAGTCAACCAATCAAGGGAAAGTATTTACATGAAGCTATTTATGAGAAGGAAATGTTGGCAATACTACATGCACTTAAGAAATGGTGACCCTACATAATGGGAAGACACTTCAAGGGAAAAAAGATCATGATAGCCTTAAATACTTTTTAGAACAAAGATTATCTTCTGAAGAACAAAAAAAATGGGTCACAAAGATGTTGGGTTATGACTCTGAAATCATATACGAAAAAGGGAAGCAAAATGTTGTGGCAGAAGCACTCTCAATAAAGGATGAGGATGTGGAAGCATTGTTGTGCGTCATTTCTATTATCCAACCATATTAGATAAACGAGTTAAGGAAGGAATGGAAGAATGACGAAGAAGTGTGGGAAGTTATTCGAAAGTTACAACAAGATTCCAGTACATCTGATACATTTAGCTGGAAAAATGATTCGTTATGGTACAAAGATCGCTTTTACCTCTGTAAGAATTCCCAACTCAAACAAAAATTCTTCAAGAATTGTATTCTTCTCCCTTAGGAGAGCACTTAGGATTTTTAAAAACTTACCACAGGGTTAAGAAGGAATTTTTTTGGGATGGCCTTAAATTAGATATTCAAAAGTTTGTGGTGGAATGTTTGGTATGCCAACAAAATAAAGCTGAAACAATTAAGACACCAGGTCTATTATAACCTTTATCCATTGCAAGCCAACATTGGGAGGAGGTTTCAATGGATTTTATCATAGGTTTACCCAAGTCTGAGGGAAAGAGTGTCATCATGGTGGTAGTTGAAATACTTACTAGGTATGCACACTTTTCTGCATTATCACATCCATTTAAAGCCAATACATTTTCCACGACATTTATGGAAATAATTCAAAAGCGACATGGAAACCCAAAGATTATTGTAAGTGACAGAGATCCCAATTTTACAGGAAATTTTTGTATAGAATTATTTTCTTGTCTTGGTACTCAGTTAGGTTATAGCTCATATTTTCATCCTCAATCTGATCGAAAAATAGAGATGGTAAACAAATGTTTGGAAGGATATCTTCGTTACTTTGTATCTGATAAACAGACATAATGGGTCCAATGGTTGCCTCTCGTTGAATGGTGGTATAACACTTGCTTCCATACTGCAACAAAATGACCCCATTTATGGCACTTGATGGATATTAGCCACCATCCATCACATCATATTTAAGAGAAAATTCTAACGTTCAAGCAGTGGAACATCACATCGAGCATCAACAACAAGTTCTCCAACTCTTAAAGGATAACCTCGTGTTGGCACAGAATAGAATGAAACAACAAGTAGATCAACATTGCAGTTAAATAATTTTTGATGTAGGTGATTGGGTATTTGTACGACTACAACCATATAAACAAATGTACCTAAAACAAACTAAGAAGGATAAAAAATTGTCACCAAAGTATTATGGTATGTACATGTTGTTGCAAAAGATTGGTACTATGGCATACAAATTGGAGCTTCCTACATCTTCTCGAGTGCACCCAATTTTCCATGTTTCATGTTTAAAGAAGGTTATAGGCAACAAGCTCCCAGTTCAAACAATATTGCCAGAACTTGACGAGGAAGGAAAAATTATATTGGAACTGGAAGTAGTCATAGAAACAAGAACTCAAAAACTACGAAATCAATCCATTTCAGAATATCTCATCAAGTGGAGGAACTTATCCGCTAAAGATTCCACATTGGAGGATGAGAATTTTATACAGAAGCATCCAGAACTACTCAAGTGTTGAGGACAACACTTTTTTGAATGAGAGGGGCATATTAGGTCGCTATAATACTAGTGATGCCCCCATTAATATTGTAGTTGTATCCCTTATTAATATTGTTGTGCCCCTACTATCCCCATATTATTATTACTGTGCCCCATAGAATCCCTCTATTGTTATTTTTGTGCCTTTATATTATTATTCTTAGGTCAGCTTGGTTATATTGTGACCCCTTAGAATCCTATATATAGAAAGGAGGTTTTGTCATTTGAATCATCCAAGAATTGTTCTTTTGTAAAGGAGGTTTCCCCCTCGAAGATGTTGAATTCTAAGGCCTTCAACTATATTTTCTATCTTTTTGTGAGCTGGTTTATAACAATGTGAGACCTTTATCAACCCCTCACCTAGACATCTACTATTTAGCACTAGCAGACAGGGATTTCCAATTAAAATATACCACTACTACAGCCTACCTCCTGAAGCTCTATTGTTGGAGTAAGGACATATTCCTAAACCATTCCAATGACATCCACCTTTGGGAACCTAATTTACCCAAATATCTATTCCTAGAAGTCCACCCATTCCCTAATATCATACATTTTTGTCATGCCTACTATATCCCTAGCCAAAGAGTTATTATTGCCTGAAACCAGTAGTCCTTATTCATGATTACATTAGAGTCCATCAACGAAATGCTTCAAGTCCAACCTATCTCTAATCAGACCCCTCTATCCATTGGAGAACTATTGGACTTGTATATCACCCTAGACCTGCTTAAGATAAGGAAAACCTTCCAAACTTTCATTATTGAATACCAACACACTCCCACAGATACCCCACCCTATGTTGCCACTATTTCTTCAGAAACTGGCAGACATATAATCATCATGGTCTCTTGCATCCTAGGATATAATACATACGAGCATGTGGATGAGGTCATCTTGGCCTTTTTATCCATTTTTACCCTAGGCAAGACTCCTGCTATCATGTAAAATTATGCTCAGTTCATTGCAGACAAGATGCATGAACAATTCACAAGACTGGCCACTGAAGGAGTTTACAAGTACTCTTTAGTGTTGATTCACATGTTTTTATATCACTAAGAAGATAAGTTCCCTATAAGCATCCAGAAACTGGATACCAAGGGAAAAGAGAGATCAGTAGTCTACAAGACACCCTTGATCTATAAATACTCCACAACATTTACATACAAAGGCTTCATAGATTCATTTTTCTACCTAGTCGTGAACATGCTGACTAGTAATATTCAACCTAGAATCGACCAAGAAATCAAGAGGGTGCTACAGTTGGCTAAGAACAACAAGGTGGCGGACGAGTACTTGTACCAGAACCACACTAAAAATAGGGTTTATGGTTGCCAATTAGCGCCTTATAAGTTTCCAAAATAACTCCCTATGAGGATATTTGCACTCGAGTATTTTAGACAAATCATCAACTTTGATGAGGTCCACTTCCTATTTGCTAGGAAGAAGACATAGTTTCAAATGAAAAACCAATTGGGCCCATTCATTTGCAATAATAGAGAGGTTGGACCAAACGCTGACAAGATACTACAATAGATGAAATTTAGCAACAAATTCATGTGGCAGTATGACCCTCATGAGGTCATAAACAAGCTAAGAATCAGGGTCAAATTGGGACCTTTCATCCACCACCTAAGAATTGACATTGAAAAGTTGTCCAACCAATCTGAGTGGTTGGAAAATACATTGATTGATATGGAGAACACACTTGTGGATGTATAGAACACACACATTGATGTTAAAAAACAAATTGACCACAACTCTTTCCTGTAGGTTCCAGAACTAGGGGAACCAATGAATATTCATCGTGTATTACAGACCCTAGCCAATGAGGAGAATAATCCAAAGAGGAATAGGGAAGAGGCATCTAGTTCTGCCATGAAGACTATAGATGATCTGTTTGAACTCAAAAAAAGGCTCAAATTGAATCTTATGTCTGAACATGAGGGGAGCAGTGAATCAGTGGAAATGACTAACACTGAAACAATGGGGAAGAGAAGCAAAGACACGACAAATTTAGGTGAAACACAACATCCATCAACCTCAAACAATCAAATAACAGGAAGAGGAGAAGGTGATCCATTATGAGTGGTCTCGTATTCACGAAGTGCCTTAAGGAAATCACCAAATTCGTTGAGATGAGGGCAACAATGGGAGTAGTCACCATGATGATCGCACAGAGCACAATGGTGATTTTTGCGTAACGTTGTGAATTTCTTGGGTCGACCCGGTAAGTTACCATGGACTTTATGGATATTTGACTCAGGGAACGTTTCAGGAACCAAAGATTTGAGATGAGGAAGCTTGGGACAATTATTGGTCGTGTGCCCACAACTTTACACAAAGTACACGGAGGTGATGACTTTGGGGTCTTGGGGACTGGAGGAGGTTGGGGAGCCTTATCCTTAGGTTCTTTCCTGTTAGCTTTTCCCCATTTTCTAGATGTTTCTCTTGAGGTTGTGATGGAACTAAAGTAGTCGTAGGGGCCATAGGGACTAGTTGAACCAAGGTCAGAGCACGATAAGGTCTTAGCTGACTAGGAAGAATGCTTGCAGGGGGATCAATGTACCATACAGGGATCCCTAAAGTCATGTTAGCAAGGAACAACGAAGCCATGACAGGGCATAACATATTGCAGGAGGGGGAAATAAGAAAGGTATCTAGCCTGCAAGGTAATGTCCTTGCGGAACAACTCTTGCATGGTTAAGACCTGGAGGAACAATTCCTGGGGGAAGATAGGAGAGGCACCCATAAATGGAGGAGGTCCTAGCGGTGGATCTGTATGGATCGGCTAGGATGGTAACTGCACAGTGCGGAGGAGCTCGTTGTTGATTGAATGTACCAGACTGCTTGAGGACAACTCATGATGCTGAAAGATTTAGGCTCTAAGATGAGAGGGGGAGTACTGGGGAAAGAACCAAACAATGAGGAATCTTTATGGACTCTCGGTGAAAGAACAATGAGAAGAGTTGAAGACTTCTTATCTAACACTGATGAGACACTGATGAGATAATGGACTCGGGGGACGTCACAAATGCTAGTTCGTAGTAAGTCGACTGATGTATTTGAACGATCTTCCATTCATGAGGGAAGCACATCTTGTGGAAAACCGTAGATGAGAAAATTGACATGCCATATGTGTAACTACGACCCAAGAGAATGTTGTAATTTAAAGGGGCTTCAATAAACTCAATATCTACATGGACAATCTTGCCCGCAAGGGTCACTAGATAGTTGCAGTACATGCTAAGAGGCTAGGAGGAGTGTCTGTCCCAAGCAATGAATGTGATGGTGGAGGGGGACAAATCAGGTGACTAAAGTTTTTTCCAAATGGTAGTGGACATCACATAGGTGGATGCATCATTGTCAGTAATCCATCGAGAGATGATGACATTACGAACTCAGACTAGTACCTAGAAGGCAACAGAGCAAGGCAATGGGGGATGTTCTGATGTAACAACTAGGAAGACAATCAAACGATTGTTATAAGGATATACTATGCCCAAAGAAGTTATTAGAGCTTTCTTTTGAGAAGGGCATGACTGGAGTATATCCAACATCGACATGGTGGCAAGTGATTGCGCCAAGTCATCTACTATACTGTAGGTATCGCCAACTTGGTTAGAAGCCATGTTATGGCATAATGGTCCCTTTGGGATCTTGGGAATTGCCTCAGCTTCAGGTTGAGGGATCTGTAATGAAACATTCAATGTCATAAGAGGCTCAATGGAAGCTTTGGATTTGGACTCAGTGGTGGACGAAGTTGATGGCTTATCATATTGACACGATCGAGTTTGCAAGTTGATATCGGAGGGATTAACCTCATCAAAGCTCATTATGAGGATCTAGTAGTTACCAGGACCAGAAGGTTGGGAGGGTGGGCTGCTTGACCTGAGTGAGGTTGAGACGAAACAAATTCTTGTTGAGGGAAAGGATTTTTAAGCACTATCGGTTGAGATGGTGTAGGATTCTCAAGCAATTGTTGCCCTCTATAAGTTGCTTGAGCTTCCCACATTTGGCACATCTGGGGTAAGATAGCACACTCATGTGTATAATGGCCATTTACACCACAACATGCACAATGATTGTTCATATGAATAGCCTTGCTTTTCTTGGGTTGGCTTCCCTGTTGCTGGTTGTTGGTGTTAGGTTGGTTCCCTTGGGATTCATTAGGTTGATTACCTTGATTACCCTAGTTACCCTTGTTACCATTGTTACCTTGATTGGTTGCACTCTTTTGTGCAAACACCTGACCCTAAGGAGGTCGTAGCTGTGATGGCTGAGGATGCATGCGAGGTTGTGAAGTTAATGCTTGAGGGGATGGAGTGCTCGACTATTCATAAGGAGGAGCAATGGTTTGGTAGATACGTTGGGGCCCTGAAAACATGTTGCTAGTAGGAGGGGTCGTTACACTGAAATTTGTCACCATGACTATCTGCAGTTAATATGGCTCCATCAACAGTCATATTATCCTCCTTGGAAAGCCTTATACCTCTGCTCTCCATGTCAAACTTCAAGAAAGAGAGAAAGTCATAAAAAAACATGTTTATCTCTGGGTACGCAGGTTCTCTCTACCTTGCCTGCGTGTACGCGTCCCAAACTCATTGTACCTGCGTACTTGTACGCTCTGTAAGTCAAGGGATGGGTGCGTACTCCTGTAAAAGTCAAAAGGCACGAGTTTCATCTTAAAAAATTTACTTGTGGTCATTTCTAGAGCATTCTAGAAGATTGTTTGACGTGTATTGAGCGCCTCCAGATGGTTCATGCATCCCTATGAAAGAGGAACTTATCCCATCAAGAGAGGAGCTACCCCATCCAAAAGAGGGGCTTATCCCATTGATGTTGGACCTGAATAACTTCCTCTAGAGAATTATAAATACAGGCATTGGGCCAGAGGAGGGGGGGTTGAAAGCTGAACATTCCTAAGGGTAGATACTGTTGAAATTAGGACTTCCTTGTAGAAGCTTGTGAGGAGAGATTCCCATCCTTTCTTGTTTCATTTGGAAGTGGGTGAGCTTATCAAAGTAAAGGAAAACTCTTGCTGGACCCTGGGAGGAACTTGCACAACACCAAGGCTCAGGTTGTAATGGTTTCTTTTGTTTCCTATTAATACAAATAAATCCATTCTTCTCAACAATTTGTTATTAATGAGTTGTTTCATATACTCCTTGGTCTATATGTTGAATATGTTTTATTTGATGAGATATCCAGGTGCTATGTAATCGTTTGATTGTTAGTGAATGCAGGTTTCAAAGTGAAGGAGGAGCTCATCCGGATCAACGAGGTTGGACTACTACAACAGAGTTGGACTACAGGTAGGATCTAAAACACTTTATTTCTTAGTTTTTCTTGATTTTTCAGTAGTACGCACCCTCTGAGTTGGGCACAGTGCGTACCTGTACGCACTGTAGCTTTGTACACAGAGCGTGCACGCACCTGTGCAAACAGGCTGCCTGCGTACCCTGTCAAAAGTTGAGAAAATTTCTATTTTTCCATTTTTTCCTCTTAGATTTTGTCTTTAATTAGTTTTTACTGCCCAGATCCACTGGTTATCTGTCAGAGATCTTCACTTGAACTTGTTTCGTTAGCGTCAAGAGTTTTAGTGAAATTCATAGAAGTTCTAGCCTTAGGGTTTGATTTTTGCATTGGTCCTGTAGTGACTTTGACTTTAGAAGTTGTGAAACCTTGGATCTCTCTGGTTTTGTCAGTCTTCTTAGGAGTCGGACCTATCGTAAAGTATACCTGTGTGAGCAACCTACCTTTGTTTTGTCTCTTTGCAGAATTTCGAAGGGACTTGTTGATTGAAGTTGTGAATTTCATTCTTAAGAAAAAAACAAAAGAGTTTGTTTTTTGTTTTTGACTGGTTTATGATTCTGCATGAACTAGTCCTTGGTTTGATTGTTACCGAGTAAAACAACCTGAAATCATATTAGTAGGCTTTTGCCTCTTTAGATTTTCTTTTAGGTAAGTTTCCTTTTAATTTTCTTTTGAGTGAGTTTTTCATAGATTTTTATAAATTTTGAAATTGCTTTTGTTAAAATAGTTTATATGCTTTGTTAAATAGGAAAAATACAAAAACATCTCCTTTGCAAAGTTTGTTTTAAGTAGCATTTGAAGTTTTTTGAAAGAAAAAGGAATTTTTGTGCAAGTAATGAGTGGTCATGTGTTGTATGCTTGGAAAAGATAAAGAGATTATTTTTTTTATTGTCTGTTAAGAAAGTTGCTTTTATAAAAGTTTGCATTCTCCAACTCTCTTAGCTAGGGAATTTATTGAAAAAGAAAAGTAGTGTAAATCATCCCAGGTGCATATTTTTAGTGGATTTGAGTCGAGTCTACACACCATCAATTTCATCTCCACTACCTTTTGTCTTAAATAAAATCCATAAAATTAACGCTTAAAGTAAAATCAACTTAGTAACTTTTCTTTTACTAGGGCTCTGAAGCACCAATATAGATCAGGCTAGTGTCTTGGAGTAGGAGAGTAATTAACTCTCCAAGACAGCAAAACCAAACAAGTAGCTTATCTTGTGATAGGATAAATCCAGCTGTTGCATTTATACTCTGGGAAAGCTCCTCTTAAAGGAGAAGCACGAGCTCGTGTCCGAACCAGTGAGGGGATCAATCCTCCCTCGTTGGGAACGACGCCAGACATGCACGTATTACAAACGGTAAACCTTGGATTATTGTCGAGGAGCCAGGGGTCACTTATCGGTAAACCTTGGATTGTTGTCAAGGAGCCGGTAAGGGGATTGAGCTTGATACTCTGCCCTTGCGTGGTGTCGGAGTGTAGACTGTTCCCCCAGGTGTATTTGTTGCTGTTGGTGACCTTAGTGACCATTATCTTAGGATTCTACCCAAGGTGACGGTGAAGGGAAGATCCCACTGTACCTTGAGCAGACGTCGGCTAGACTCACTTGGATTTTCTAGGGGGTTCACTTCACTCGAGACGGTTAAAGTGGAGGAACTTGCAGTCTATTCATTAAGCAGGTTGTCGAGGTAACTGTTCCAACCACTATTTCTGTATCGAACTCTGTGACGTTGGATTTCATCACCAACTAGTGTTTTTGGTCCAGAAATTTACTGTTTGTGTGTGTTTGATCTCTTAGATTCTTTAGGCGTGTGATTCAATTTGTTTGGTTCTTTAGAGACTTTAGGTGTTTTTCATTGGGATTTTACTTTGTTTGCGTGTGAAGTAGTTAAAAGTCTTTAACTGTGGCTGAATTACCGAGGCATTCCCGTAGAATTCGGGGCCAATCCCCTGAGTTTGTTAATGTGGCTGATTTACTGAGGACTTCTCGTAGACTCGGGGTCAACCTCCTGAAGAAATACCAAGTTACATTGAAGGCTTGAGAGTTCTCGTATCTCCCAGTAGCGGTAGAAATCAATCACCTGAAGAAGGAGAACCTTCTTTGGTAGAATATTCTGATTCTCAAGCCGTAGTAATTTCAGAAGTTACTGGTAGCATTGCGTCTACTAGTGATATAGGTGAAGAACCTGACGTGTCTGAACCCGAATCTAAAGTTTCTCCTACTCCCATATCAGAGTTTGTTTCTCTGACTCCTAGTGGTCCTAGTTCTCCTAGGGTAGAAACCGTAATTACCCGAGATCTTCCCGCTGGACTCATAGCGATCGAAGAACTTGCTATTGTGGATATCGAAGAAAGCTTCCATTTTCCGGATAATCGATCTATTTTAGAGTTTAGGGACCGTGAATCGATTTTTTATAGTCCGCCTAGGAGTACTGATTAGTACCGTTCAATGACCAATCTTTTAGAAAATCCGGGACTTAGTTTTACACCACCTCACATTTTTTATCACCCTTCACCTAGAGGTCATTATCCTGCATTGAATATGTCTAGTCCGTCATCCATGTATTCCCAACCTCCGGAAGGCTATTTATACGGCGGTCCTTCTGTTCCTGCTGGGTATCAGTCCATTTTTGGTACTTTTTCAGGAGCGTCTCCTCGTCCTATCGAACAAAAGTTGTTAACTGGAAGTGGTGGTCCTAAACAGTTGAGTGCAGAAGAAATTCTGATGATGTAAGGTCAACCTCAAGGCAGTCAGTTACCGCCTGGGGGGCAACCCCAACGTCAACCTCAATACCAGTATGCACCCCAAAATCAATATCAGTACGTACCTCAAGGTCAACCCCAGTATCAGTACGTGCCTTAGGGTTATCAACCCCAAGGTCAGTACCCACCTCAAGGTTACCAACCTCCTTATGGTCAACCGTATTATCAATCTTACCCTCAACTCGGTTATGGTCCTCAGTATCCTCAAGGTCAATACCCCGGAATGAATTTGGTGTGGGATCCATCTCAGAATCAGCAGGTCTTGCA
>APFE031488017.1:18394-47115 GCA_000404065.3 Pinus taeda | reverse complement strand
TTACGGCTTAAAGTTAGCTTTACCCAGAAACTAAATATTTTCCTCAATGTTTCTGATTTTTCGAGATCACACTAAGGCGCAGCGGAAAAGAGCATACACATGAGAAAAATCCTTCCTCTCTGTTTCTAATTTGCCCAGATCGCACAGAGTCGCAGGGAAAAGAGCATACATATAAATTAAAGGTATAGATCTGGTAATAAAAAAGGAAGCTAAATAAACCGAAATAATAAACAGAGAGAAAATAACTAGAAACTGCAAATAAACACTATATACCTCCAGATCTTAAAAATGATGTAGCTAGGGCTACCAGAAACCTTTTCGCGTGAAACAAAAGGGGCTCCTCACTGGAACAGATGCTCCTAATACAACAGAGTAGTCCTATCGGCCCGAAATCAGTCAGAAACAACAGATCTAGGAAATGACAGTCAGATGTAGTTCTACCGGCTTCAGATTTGGATCACCAATGGACGCGGCCCTCAAATAGCTCTGATACCATGTAGAAATTTACAGGGTAAGTTCCTCAGACAGAACACAAAAGGACACCGCTCACAAATAGATCACAGATCAATACACCAGTATTTTTGATGTGGTTAAAACCCTCAAAGAGGGAAACAGTCCACGGCCTTAGCCAACGTGACCACTTCAGGCAATTTATTAATAAAAGAATGAAAATTTATATAAGCTCCTCTCATGAACAGTTAACCTACAAATGACCCTCCATGCTCTTTAAATAGAGATCATGGACCAATCGGGTGTTAAGCCATGGATCAAGTGTCGGTAATACCGAGGAGAGAATGAACCGTCAGATCACTATATATCGTGACCGTCGGATTGTAAGTTACAAAAGTAAATAGTAAAGAAACACAATTTTCCTAACTCTATATTAGACCAAGTTATACTTAAAAAATTGGAAACTCCACTAGGGAACATTACTTTCCCTTAATAGTTTCCTTGACCTTATAACTTGTTTCACCTCTTGAACCAACCTTCGTTGCATCACTCAATTTTTTATTGACCCTAGGAAAACCCTCCTCTGAGCTTGATTTGATTTTTTATATCATAATTTTCCTGGATTTCCTTTAGTTCTCCACTTGGTCTAGAGATTGAGCACCCCAGCACACCTTCTCCTTCTTTGCACTTGTGCTACAAAGCATCGGTGCTCATTCTGCACCTGCACTAATCCCTGTAAGATGCAAAAAATTACCTCTTGTGCCTTTCTCTCTGATTTTATTTGTTCCAACTAGTTTTCCTCTTGTCCCTAAGTGTGTCTTGGTCTCTGAAAAGCCTTCACTTTGTTTTATTTTGGTTTTAATAGCCTTTGATAAGAATTTGTTTAGATTTTTCTTTTTTCTTGTCAATTAGGTCATTAGCAAAATCTTTCTTGATCGTTAATTGTTTGAAAGAATTGATAGTCCAATCATCATTCTAGATAGTTTCTTTTATTAGTGATTTATCAAGATTCTTAGTTTTGATTTCATTTGGAAATTAAGTGGATTGAAAAGAAAAATCTCATCATTTTACATTTTGCATTGCATTTAGGGTTTTGTGTGTGGAATTGGAAATTGAAATAGTTGCATTAGGAGAATCGACTTAACAAATATTGTTTATTTCATTTTGTATGTTGCATTACTCTTTGTTCTCTTCCCTCATGTACATAGATTTTAATTGAAAATAATATTTCATTTTGTCATGCTAGATTGTGGCTAGATTGCATCTTTAGGATATTCAAGTGAAATTCATGGTGAGCCTTGAAAATTGAAACATAATTCAAGATAAAATTTAAAATTTATTGAAAAAATCTTGAGCATTTGAAACATTAACGCAAACATCTAGATGTCCAGACTAGAGACATGTTATGGCATCTATAAAAATGGGAGCTATCATTTTTGTCCATTGTTTCATTTCAGGGGTGAAATCTCGTTCCATGTACGTAAGTGTATCAGACTATTCTCCATTTACCTTAGAGTATATCGGATGGTGCTCCACACATGAAAGTATATGGGAGAACTTTCATCATACTATTACACTTTAGATAGCACTAACACAAATTGCACTTCCACATACTGTCAAGTATATTTTGGAAGTCCACACTAGGTTTTTATCCTCACCTTAGGTAACCAAGTCAGCCGCCTTGTATATTGTGATACATTGAGCACAACATTTGGGGTTATTTCTTGCCCATATGTAAATCCTTGGTTCTCCAAGGTGGTATATTGTAGTTCACCATTGCTTCGTAAACCCTTTTCCCTAGATTACCCTTTTTTATTGATTTTTTTTTTGTAAAATTTTAAAATTTAGTAAACCAATGTGGAAGAACAACCGCCTCAACTCTATCATTCAAATAGTATGCAAAACAAGCTTCCTCTTCCTCTCTAGGAAACTCCTATATATCATCAGAAGAATAAAAAGATGCATATTATGGAATCTAGTACTTTGGGAGCTACTACTTTTTGTCCTCCACTTGAAATAGATCCACCAGAATCATCCCTTCCTGTGAGTACTGAACCCGACATTACTTCTTGATTTGTTGTTCAATTTGAAACAGTTGAAACAAAAGCACCTGCTATTTCATTACTTGAGGTTATTGAACCTAACTATATTGAATGAGAAAAAGCACAAACTAAGGTTATACAAGTTGATACACCTCAGTTATCTACACCTATTACTTTAGGAACTTCTTTTTCTCTTCCTCTATCTCAGACTCAACCAAAAACCATATATCTTAGACCCGACTGTGAACCACTTCCACCTAGCCTTGCGAGTGTCAAAGAGATTCCTCAAGAAGATACTCAACCCTCCTCTCCTATCTATTTGAGAGGCAATAATATTTACTAGTCCCATCCTTTTCCTTCTCTCCCTACTCCATCACAAGCTCCTTTGTCTGGTTCATTTCATTTCAACTCACCCTTGAGTTTCTCTCAGAAATCTTGTTTGGGACAATTAACCATGACTGAATTTTCTATGGTTTCTTAGCTTGTGTCTACCACTATGACTGAGACAACCCATGTTGAAACTTCATCCATGTTTGTAAAATTGGCAAAGAAAAATTTGTATGGTATCCCATTCATCTTTCCTAGTTACCAATCATTGTATGGTACCTTTTCTGGTGCAACATCCAGTCCATGGACTTCTCCAATGTCATCCTCTTCTAGAATCCTATCTGGAACTTCTTTGATGAGCGCTACACATTATGATATTTCTCCTCCATATACACCTATAGTTGAGAAAAAGGATGGTCCTTATGTTAGTGTGTATGGACACCTCTAACAACCCAATCCACTTAATATTGGGAACTCTCCTCTTAGGGGGTATTTTCCTTCATATTCCCTCCTGTTTCAGTAGGGGGGAAACCTTCTTTTGGACTATTTCCATCTCCTCATCAAATATCACAAGTTAGTTCTTCGCCTCATTCGAGTCCTCCAAATCCAGGAATGGATGTCAATTTTATGCAACCTACATTGCCTGTGCAACCTAGTTCAGTTGTGGATCCATCTCTTATCTCTCAACCTGCTCCATCTACACCTTAGGTTCCTACTTGTCAACCTATACCCCAACCTGTTCAATCTCAAGTTAATGTAAGCCAACCTTTACAGGTTGCATCTTTGAGTCAACTTATTATATCAATATCTGGTGCCTCCCATGCCCTATTTACCTAGCCTCTTCAAGGTATCTTACAACCTCCATTGCTTGGTCAGGTTATTCCTCAAATTTAAGTGGGTCAAACTATATATACTATGGTGCAGGCACAACCTAACCAACATTATATTGGGAGGATGCAAAATCCCACAGGAAAACCATATGAAGTGTATCAAGGTATGACTCAGATGGCTTACCAAGGTCATCAAATTCATACCCAACCATTTTAGCCTTTACAAGGTTATCGTGGAGCTAGGTGGCAAGGCTATGTGCATCCCTATTATCATAATCTTCCCTATCCTAGAGCGCATATACTTGTCTCTCAAGCTATCCCATCTTACCTAGGGAATCCTCCATCAGGATTCAATAGGAAGATACCATTTGTATCAACTCTTGAATTTCCAGATCTAACCTGGCTTACTAATGATCCCATTTCCCATTCTCTTTGGTTGTTGGTTATTCCCATAAAATTTCCCAATGATATCCCTAAATTAAATGGAAATCCTAGAGAAGACCCATATACACACGTTATGACTAATAATTTTTGGTGTTCTTCAAACTCTTCTAATGATGACTCTATCCATTTACATATTTTCCAACACACACTTACCGATACAGAAGCAAAATGGTATATTGAACTACCATGAGCTTCATTCAATAATTTCAACGCCTTCATGACCACATACTTAATAAATTTTCAGTTACTCATTCAATATGAGAGTGGAACTAAACTTATAACCAATTTTAAATAATATAATTCCACTCACATTTATAATCATATTCATGAGTGGAGACATCACCTTCGTTTGGTTAATTTTTTTTTCCTAATTAGCTATTAGCCAAATGGTTTATTAAGTCTATGTTACCATCCATAATAGAAGACATCTCTAAAGGTTGAGTTGTGACTGAAGAGAAGGTAATTGCTCGTTCCCAATATCTTGATCTTATTTATACCTAATCTGGCACTATTTATGATAAAATACCAAATTCTCTGCAATCTTCCAATACTATTCCTCAATCTCCTGATAAAGAATCACATGCCATTTGATGGCTTGATAGGTTCTACTAGCTAGCATTTGGTGATTAAACCATCTAGTTTGGCTCTTGTTGTGGCTTCCCAAAACCCTCCTTCCACCACTCCCGCATCTTCTACTTCCGATATCAATGTCGTTCAATCCACCAAAGGAAAATATCATCAACCAGGAAGTAAGAAGAGAGGAAAAGGTAAAAAGAAGAAAGACAATCCTCCACATGTTAAACAAAATAGCTAGTCTTCTGAAGAAAATTGGAAACCTCGTTACCCATTCTTAATTTGCAATGAGGATAATTTTACTCGTGACTATCCACATCAGGTGGAAGTAAATAATTTCCTTAAGTCGTCCATTGATGAGCCTCATCTTTAGGTAACTATATGGACCTTAAGTCACCTCCTAGATTAGTCAAATCAACTCTTCTCACAATTTATTACATGTTTCAATTATATTTTTAATGAGATGAGTTAAAGTGAGATATTATGCCTAGTGGACTAATATGCATTGAATGCAGATTTGAAAGATAAAATTGAGGAATTTTGGCAAGATTAAGGTTTGAAACTCGAATGGGACAAGGCAGAGAGATTGTAGGAGGTAAATCCTCCTCATTTACTCCTCCCTCATTGGAATATTCCTCCATTAATCACACTAGCTCAATGTACAAGCAGCGAAGTCATGAAGATCAAAAGGTAGTTGAGCAAGTGATAGTCAAAGACTTAGTTCATGTTAAGTTTGGGAGCTGAGCCTCCCTATATTTAAGGAATTTTTTGGGGAATTCAGTTGTATAAATAAAGAGGCCTAGAGCCTCATTAGGATTCGAATTTTTGTTATAAAAAACACTAGTTATTTTTGAGCTCCGAACTTGTGGAAGACATTCTATGTAATTTTCTATTTTGATAACGAGAATGAGCTCTAGTACTGAGTTAACTTAGAGGGCTGAAGCTATTAGGTTACATCCCAACCCTAGCAGCAAAATATCCTCTTCTTGTATCTGTATGCTTGGATTGGTTTCATAGATTCATTGTTAAATTGTCCTTAGAAGTATTTCATTGCAAGTAGTGGATATTTGATTAGTTTTTTTATTAGTTTGCTTCCTTTTTTGCTTTAATTCAGTATCAAAAAGATTTCAGTAGGTGTCTTGGCCTCACCTCTTCCTTCAGGGATCATGATTTGAGGAAAGGACCCCTATGAAACCCCAAAAAAATAGATTTCTATTTTCTTTTCATAGAATTTAGAATTTACTGTACTTGAACCAACATTTGATTAGTTTTCAAGTGTAGGTTTTAATTACCATCTCTTCCATTTTCAGTCTTACAATACATCCCATCACTGATTCCATTTCATTCTGTATTTTTACCTCATGCATGAAGTAGATAGTTAGCTCATTAAACTATGTTTCTATAGCTTATTAAAATTCTTCTTGTTTACATGATTTTTTGGCAAATATCAATGTTTGATGCAGAGCAGGTATTTCATAAGTAGAGAGAGATCTCATAGTAAGCAACCACCTTCCAACTTCATCCATCCATAATCATTCCTTGCTTTCACCAAGACCTTCACTAATTTCATCATTTTTCATAGAAACTCCTCCAAGCATGTTGAGAAAATCCAACCATCTCATAAACTCAGTTTTGAGTTTTGAGCGACCCTAGGAATTTTGTCACTCCATTCCACCTACCAACCACCTTCCCTAAGCCTCCCATCACTTCTAGCCCCCTCATTTTTCTCTCAGTTGTATCTTGTAGAAATACAGGGAATCTTGTAGGTTTTGCTGTAGTGGCCTGTTTAGAGGCCGAATTGAGTGAAAACCTCTAGGAAGCCACACAAGAGTACATGAGGGTCTCCCAAACCTCCCAAACATCCACCATCATCCTTAGGTCACCTGCCACATCACCAAAAGAGATTAGGGTTTACACTTGATTTTCCATAAAAAGAGTAAAAATAACAAAACATATTTATTTCAGTCCTTTACATGCGCAAAAGTTATGTTTGATGTTTTGAACTTCCATGCTTTAGATAGTAGAATTTCATACATGCTAGCTTGGCATCCTTTTAAATCATAGTTTCTCAACAATTAGTTAGAGAATGGTGTGTTTCTAGCATAGGATTTCAATCATTTTCCTTATTGCAGTAGACAAGCTTTCTCCTAGAGTAAATTTATCTTTCTTTCATCGGCAATCAAGCTTCTTCTAAATCCATAGCAGTCTAGATTGAAAACCCTAGTGGTCTCTCACCATCTGAACTGTGACAAAAAGAAAAGCCATCACTTTTACTTGTGTATACAATATTTTCACCTCCAAGTTCGTACGAACCCTCAGGTTGATAAGTAAAGATGGTAGCTCCAGGAGTTGCAACATTCTTGCTACAATACTGGTGCTAAAAATCCACTACACCCGTTTTGTTGACAGATTCATTTTGGAATAAGGAGACTAACTCGATTATGATGCTTTCCTCCACCGAGAAAAACAATGACATTATGGTGGCCACCAAGAATAAAGACTATGGTAATGAAAATCCCACAACTGGTCATGATACTGATAAACCTACTAGTTCTACCACATCTCCATTAGATCCTACTCCAAATGTGTTTCTTACTGAATTGACAATTACGCCTCCCAAAAGCGTTATCCATAAATCCGTATTCAACCCTCATGCAAGAGATGCTCATAATTATAACATAGTTGATGATCTAGCTCAACCTCCCACAACTATGTAAACTCTCGAGGTGTTGCAAAATTTTCCCACCGAGCAGAACACTTTACTTTTTACAATTGGATGTATTGATCCCTCGGATTCTAACCTTGTAGTTTTTTAACCATGATAATTATATGCCTTGACTTCTAGCCCAATTAGCTTTCATGATTCAGGTTGTCATTCAAGGTAAGACCATCCATCACTCCATTGTGGATGAAGGAGCTTCAACCTATATCATGTCACTTTCTTGCTATAAGGCCATTGGTTCTCCCCAATTATATCAATCACCAACTACTCTTAAGGATTTTGATGGAACATGCTTGAAACCTTGTGGAATTTTGAATTCATTACAAGTAGAATTAGGTGAGAATACGGTGTCATTAGAAGTCTAAGCTATCAAAGTACTATTAGATTATAACCTTATACTGAGTGGTATGTGTGTTTATGTTATGGCTATTGTTGTTTCAATATATTTTGTGATGATAGATTTCCGTCATAAGGGTGGTATAGTAGTCGTTTATTAAGTAACTTTATTTACCAACAATTCTCAAGTTATTGGAAGCATCCCTCTGGTGGGAGAAACCCCACATCCATATCAGCATTTCAATGTGGGACTGCTTAAGGATTCTTCCCTCATTGGAACCTTTTCACTTCCTCCCCTTTCTCCTCATTCCCTTCCTGACAACTCTAAACTTATCTCATATATCAACATGTTATATTCTTGTACTACTCCATTTGACCTTAGATAGTGCCAAATGAATCTAATATT
Source organism: Pinus taeda (assembly GCA_000404065.3). Taxonomy (NCBI): domain Eukaryota; kingdom Viridiplantae; phylum Streptophyta; class Pinopsida; order Pinales; family Pinaceae; genus Pinus; species Pinus taeda. The sequence continues at coordinate 38,985 of APFE031488017.1, read as the reverse complement.
AACACTTTTGGTGACTGCATGATGTGCAGTCCTCTTAAGCTTTACTATGAAACCATTTATTCAGCCTGTGTGGTGCATTGTAATTTTTCCTCTTCGATCAATTGGGTTTACCATTCCTTATATTATGACACATCCTCTGATGCCTTCTCCGATACACTTTCTACTGATGAGAGCATCATGGATATCATGATGGCGGATAATATTTCATACGATGATCATCACCATCGTTCCATCTTACCAAATTCCTTTGAGGATAATATTAGTGATCTCTATTTGCCCAATGTCTTTGAGATGTCTACAAATTCTATATCTATCCATCATATCGATTCTGAGAACAATTTTATGAGTATTGAAGAGACTATCCCTCTCAATATTTCGACCAAAACTGAAATTATTGAGAATGTACATATTGGTGCATGTTGCTCTCCTAATGAGATCAAGACCTATAAAGCCATTTTACAATAATTTAGAGACATTTCTGCCCGGTCTTATGAAGAGAGGCTAGATATTGATCCAAACATTTTTGGACATGAAATCAATACATATCCTAATGTTAAGCCAATTTAGCACCACCTCTATCTAGCCCATACCAAGAAGGTTGTTGCTATTAAAATCTGAAGTTGAAAAAATTATACACCCCATTTTCATTTATCGAGTACCTCTAACTAATTGGGTATCCAACGTTGTTCTTTTCATTAAGAAACAAGGAACAATTTGTGTGTGGGTCGATTACCAAGACATTAATATTTCTTGTCCTAAGGACAATTATCCTACCCCATTCATTGACCAAATTGTTGAAAAATGTGTTGGATATCAAATATTTTTGTTTATGGACGACTTTTCCAGCTATAATCGGATCAACATTCTCCCTGGGGACCAACATAAAACCACATTTATTTGTCCATGGGACATATTTTCATGTCAAAAGCTTCCTTTTGGATTGAACAATGTTGGGACAACGTTTCAGAGTGCAATGAATTATGCCTTCGATGAAATTAAACACATTGTACGACCATATTTGGATGACCTACATGCTCACCCAAAACATCGTGTTGATCACCTGATGCATCTTAGGGATATATTTTTACATTGTCAACACTATAACATTAGGCTAAATCTGCACAAGTGTGAGTTGTGTAAGCTTTAGTCGACTTCTCGATTTCATTGTTTCAAAGCATGGAATTTGTATTAACTCATTGAAAGTCCAAGCAATCCTAGAACAGCCTGATCCTTCCTCTCTTATTCAGCCTCAATGACTCCAAGGGAAGGCTAAATTTCTATGGAGAATCATTCCCAAATACGACAAATTGACCAAAGGATTTACTCGCTTGTTAAAGAAAGGGGTTCCCTTCCATAGTGATGACACTACTCAAAAGGTGTTTGATGCCATGAAAGATGTTCTGATTCAGGCACCCTTGTTGTATCCCTCAAATTACCAACATGATTACTTCCTATACCTCGTAGTTGCAATTACTACCATCATTATGATATTGGTCCAAGAAGATGATGTAGGGATCGAACATCTTATTTACTATTTGAGTTGGAACTTAAATGATACTAAGATAAAATATACTCACATCAAAAAGTTAGTCTTGGCAGCTATCTAAGTTGTCCAAAGGTTTTGTCACTATATCTTGCTTTGCAAGACTATGGTTGTTTCTTACCGTGACCTCGTGACATGCATCTTGTCACAACAATTTCTCAGGGGCAAGTACTACAAATGGATTGTTATCCTCCAAGGCTTTTATTTAAAGTTTATCAAATCCAAGTCGAATAAATCCTTACTCTTTGTTGAGATCATTTGTGACCTCCCCACTACTGAAACTAAAACAACACCTCGAAATTCTATTCTAGATGAGTCAGTGTTCTTGATTGTGTCATCTGACCCATGGTATGGAGACATTATCATATATCTCTAAACATAGACTTTATGGTTCAATAACTTTCACTTTGACTAATGACGTATCCAATATTAAGCTAAATATTATATTATAATCAATGATACCCTTTATCTTCGTGCTATAGATATTATTTTTTGAAGGTGCCTCACCCATGAGGAGGTCGAGAAAGCCCTCAATGAATGCCATGATGGGGCATGTGGTGGACATATGTCTGGTTATGCCACCGCACATATGATTTTGTGTTATGGCTACTTTTGGTCTACTATGTTTCGTGACTACATCCTCATGGTCCAAATGTGTCATGCCTACCAGATATATAATGGTAAAACTCATGCTCCACCCAATCCTTTGCACTTTGTTATCGTCGTCGGGCCTATCGTGAAATGGGGAATTGATTTTATGGCATGTAACCCTCACTCGGTTGGGGGGCATGGCTACATCATTGTGGTGGTAGACTATTTTACCAAGTGGGATGAGACGATGCCTACATACAATAACTCTGACGACACAACCACTCTCTCCATTTTCAATCATTTCATTGCAAGGTTTGGTGTAACACATGATATAGTTACAGACCATGGGAAATGTTTCTATAACCACATGATGTTTGAAATAACTAACAAGTTGGGCCTCTCCCATGAGATATTAACTCCCTATTACCCTCAAGGAAGTGGGAAATTTGAGGCCATCAACAAAGTTTTGAAAATAATGCTTCAGTGCATGATAGGGATCCACAAATTGGATTTTCATCTTATCATTTATGCTTTCTTGAGGGCATATCAGACCTTTGTCCATATTGTTACCATATTTACACCATTTCAATTGGTATATCATCTATAAGCAATCCTTCCTCCTAAATTTGAAATTCCATCTCTGAAACTTGATGTCGAGCTCCTCAGTTCCATTTCTGCAAAAGAAGAGCATCTCTTACATCTTACAAGCTTAGATGAAACCAGACTAGAAATCACAACGGCTAATGAGGCATATAAGAAACACATTAAGGTGAAATATGTCAAGAATATCAAGCCTCAGGGTTTCTCGAAAGGTGGCCTTGTTTTTTTGTATGACCAAGAGTCTAATAAGTTAGGATCTTGGAAGCTCGAGCCAATGTGGCTAGGATCATACATTGTTAAACATTTTCTTGCTATAGGGGACTACAATATTGTTGATTTCAATGGAGTTCCATTATCGTAGCCTAGAAATGGGTTGTACCTTAAAAAATACTATGCTTAAGTTATTTTTTCATAGTTCACTATGTACATGTTGTATATAGGTGTTTTGAGTTTGTTTGTAGTGCTTTCCCTTTGGAGTTTCCTATGGTTTCTGTTAATCTTGTTTACATTTCATTTGCAGATGTTAGAATCCCTTCAACCATATGTTGGTTATGTTGATGGCGCTAGTCATAGTACTTGGAACCTTATTCCGCAGCATGGGATATATATGCTCCGAGTGGCAAGTTAGTGAGTTTACAAGGGATTTGCATCAGTCACTATACAAATAATATCATTGAGTATAGCACAGTGATGAAGCTATTGTTTGATGTTGTTTCTTGTGGTATCTACCATATAGTTACTAGACTTGACTCACAACTTATAGTACTACAGTTGACTAATGTATATTCAATTAGAAGTCCAACAATGCTTTATATGTTCTTAAGGGTTCACCTTCTGGAAAGACATTTTGATTATATCCAATATCAATACATTTCTAAAAGTATAAACACATTGACAGAAGCATTAGAAAATCATGTTTTAGACAAATATTTGTGACATATGTAAATTCAATTCAATTCACATCACATATATTGAACGAGATAATACAATGCATCAGAAATATCGATAGGTAGATAATTGTATGTAGAAAATCCTATAGATTCACAAGCTCATGCAATGTACTAAAGCACATGACAAGAATCTACTTCTACTTTCAACCAACGGAAGCCAATAAATCGATGAAAACAATATGAAGAAGAAGAAGATAATCAATGGCACATAACACAAGATGTATATGGGGAAATCCATTGCTCAAAGCCCCACTATCTATATTGCATATATCAGAAATATGAGTGAAGATACAAAGTTTTTTCTAACTAGAGCAATTCTGCACAAGTATGCGCAACTTTCAACCTCACAAGCCAAATATTAGCTGACACTTAGCCAATTTCCACTACCTGCCAAGCCCCTAATATCTTGCACAATTCTTAGGATGAATAGACAATATTTAAAGGGAATTCATGCTTCCAAAATTGTGCAATCCAAACATAGGATCAATCTCTGATGAATGCATGATATTTACACTCCAATAAATAATACAACTGATAGTACACTGTCCCTGTACTCTAGTCTCAACTATATCTTTCTCATAATCGAAATGAATAAGTTTCTGATGAGGGAATCTTTAGTTAACAAGAGTGACACTTGTGGATGCACTAGTGCACCAATTGACTGTTAACTCTCTATTAGTTTCACAAACAATTTGGAACTAATTGAAATGAACTTAACTCAGTAAACTAAGTGATCTAATTTCCAACTCAATTTAAACTCATACTAGACCCCTAAATCTTAGGGAGAACATATACATGACTACAGAAAGACTTTCAACTTAAAACTCCTAGGCTAATTAAACTTAATTAACTATTTACAAGTTTCTATGAGAATATAATTCAATTTAATTCACAGTTTAATTCAGGGACAAATTAAACTAGAATTTCTTGTTGCCATTTATCAACACTCCCTCTCAACAAGAAATGGATTATAAGCAACCCCAATCCTCTCCCTTAGAAAATCAAATTTACATTTTGACAATGCCTTTGTCAAATTGACAACCTCTTGCTCCTCTATGGGAATGTACTCTAACAACATAATCTACCTCAATACATAATCTCTAAGATGATGATATCGGATATCAATATGTTGGCATTATGATACATATGTTGTACTTGATGGCAACCCACTCATCTTAGATGATAAATTATAGTGTAGCAAAGTTATTCTCTGGTTCCGCAGGTGCACAGATCAAAAGATGCGGTCATCGACAGGTTGCGTAGGAGAACCATTGAAAAGGTGCAAATACGTTCGCAGGTCTCCCACAGAAAAGGTGCGAACCTAAAATGCACAGACTTTCATGCAAAGAAAAGAGTGCAGCTTATGTTTGGTCCATGGTATTTAGTCTAGCGTTTTTGATCCTATGGTTTCGGTCTGTGGTTTTGGCATCTAAAATATTGAACCTAGGTTTTGGATCCCTTGTATTGGTTTTCTATGGTTTTGATCCATGGTTTGAGTAAGGGCTTACCTATAAAAAGGAAAGGAGATCATTTGGCTAGACACTTGAATATTGAATATCTTAAGATCTGAGATTTTGGGTGATTGGTTTGAAAAGCTAGATCTAGATCAAAGAGAAAACTATAAATTGTAAGGCAGATCTACTGAAAGGTCGTGATCTCTTTGGCGCATGATTAGATCTGTGGATCTGACAGTCTATGGCACATTGGAGGACTGATAATTTGGCTCCATACGGAGGTCTGCAGGCGATCCATAGCGCAAGTGCGGAGGAACGCAATGTAGCAGAAGGCGCAGGTGCAGAGGAACGCAGCACAACAGAAGGCGCAGGTGCGGAGCTACGCAACATAGTAGACGGATCAGGTGCGAAGGTGCACAGAACCAGAGAAGAAGCAGGTGCGGAGGTGCACAGTTGAACCAATGGAGCAGGTGCGGAAGTGTGCTGAACAGTAGATAATGCAGGTGCGAAGTTGCGCAGACTCATCACAGCTGAAGTGCGGATATCCGTAGGTTTCCTTCGGTGTAGTTGCGGACCTTTCTTGAAATATATTTTAGCTGTCTTTTACCTTTTTTTGCAAAGATCTGGGTTTAAATTGGTGTCTGGTTACTAGTGTTATTTTCTGGTTACTGCATTCTAAGAAGTTATTTGTTTAAAGGAGATTGGGTGATTCACATGTACTTGATGTTTTCAATCTAGTTTGAAAATTTATGAAACATGGTCCCCGGAAGAAAAGAGAAGGTTGTAGCCTTATGTAGGTCAGCACCTATGTACTAGTATTTCAGCTAGTACAAGAGCTAAGGGGGTTGTAGCTCCCTTCCAGAAGAAGTTGGAAAGACGAGAGAGGTTGTGCTCTCTGCTAGGTTGCATGCATTACTGGTTAAAAAGACTACCACCAGTACAAAATCATTGTAAGAAGAAGTTTCTAATTGAAAGAAGATAGAGACATATTGCAGCAGGTGGTTTTCACCCACATTGGGTTTCCACCTTACATCTTGTGTTCCTTGGTGTGTATATCTATTTTGTGTTCCTGCACATTATTCTATGGTTCTCACATACAGATTAATGACAAACATCTGAAGAATAAATTAAATTATAAGTTTGGAATGTATATTCAAGTTTCAATTGTCAGATCTAAAAATATTTGTATAAATTGATAAGAGTTTGATAATACTGATTCACCCCCCCTCTCAGTATTATTTCTAACAATTGGTATCAGAGCCAGTCCTTCAGAAGAAGCTTGATCGCTTGAAGGAAGATCTATCATCATGAGCAACTATGAGAGAGAAGCATCGATCAAGCCACCAACATTTTGATGGGACCAACTTCGTCTATTTGAAGGTAAGAGTCACAATCTATCTTCAATCTCTTGGTACAGAAGTCTGGGATATCATAGATACAAGGTACACATTTCCATCAGCAACTCCAACATATCCGGCTGAGAAAAGGAAATATAAAACCAACGCAAAAGCAGTCAATACTCTATTAGGATGTCTATCTCAATCGGAATTCATCAAGGTTATGCAGTATAAATCCGCTAAGGAAATATGGGACAAGATCATTCTGAGAATATAAGCGAAGATGAAATAAGGGTAAAACGAGCAAAACTTCAAACCCTCAGAATTCAGTATGAGAATCCTTAGAATGTACAGATGATGAAAGTGTGGCTAACTATTTCCTACGTATAGATGAGATTGTTAATTGTATGAAAAACTTGGGTGAAGAAATAAAAGAGGCTATTGTGGTTGAAAAGGTTCTAAGATCTTTGTCTCCTAAGTTTGAATCAAAAGTTTCTGTTATAGAAGAAAAGGACAATCTATAGAAAATTACCATCTCGCAGCTACAAAGAATTCTAACTGTGTACGAAATGAGGAAAAGAGGACCATCAGATAGAAGAGAAGCCGTGTTCAAGGCTTCAGGTAAAGGAGATTACTATGAGTCAGGGCATATGTCAGAAGAAGAGGAAGAATCAAATTTTTTCAAGAACCTTCAACGAGGTGCAGGAAGATTCAAAGGTAAGTTACCCTTCAAATGCTTTGCTTGTGGAAGTGTCTATCACTATGCTGTAAAATGTCCTCATAAGGATAAAGTTGACAAAGGTAAGGAACCTGTTAGATGGAACAAGAAACATAATGTAAATAAGAAAATCTATTACACTTATGAAGAGAGTGATGGACTTTCAAATAGCAATGAAGATGAACGAGGTAATAATTATAGACTTTTAATGGATTTTGAAGATGATGATTTCATGGATGCTATAGATGAAGAAGGTCTTTATGAAGAGATCTCTAAACTCAAAATTTGTTTAGAAGAAAAAAATATGATTATTGATACTCTGCAATTTCAACTGGCTGAAAGGGAAAAAGATCATGAAAAGTTGGAATGTGAAATTGTGGGACTTAGAAAAGAGATTGAGAAAAAAAAAACTCTTAATCTTAGATTTGTTAAAGGATATGAAACTCTAGATGAGATTATCAATGTGCAACACTCTCCCCTAATCAAGACAGGTCTGCGATATAATGAAGAAACATCTCAAGCGCAAAAACCATCCACCTCCAAAAGTTATCTTGATGCAGCAAGGAGGAGTGAGAAAAGGCCCAATGGAGATGACCAGGTAAATTAGGGACGATTTACCTCAAGAATGAACAAAGACTACCAGGTAAATCGAGGGATATCTACTTTAAGGATGAACAGAAGCTACAACCAGCGACAAGTAAAACCTTCTTAATTTTCCTCAAGAATGGATGTCAATAGAGACTATAATCATCTGGCTGGTAGATATGATAATCACAGGAGTTTCTTCAATGGCCAATGTTTCTCTTGTTATAACTTTGGTCACAAAGTAGCTCAATGTGTTGCTATAAGAAAATCATGACTAGAGAAGCTCAAAAATGAAGAAGCATGACTGGAATCACAAAAAGGACCTACAATAACTTTTCTGCCCTTGAAAACAAAATTGAATGTTCTATTTGTAACAACTTTGGTCATGAAGATTCTGAATGCAGGAGCGATTTTGGAAAACATCTCAGAAGGAACAAGCCTCAAGTGCCAAAACATGGAGAATGAAAGAACTACAACCAGAAAGATGTGGTATAGCCTTATATGCAGAAGGGTAGGAAAATCAACGGTACATCAACAGTGGATGTTCAAAACATATGACGGGTGATAAGGAAAAACTTTAGTCATATAGTGCCTTAGAAAAGGAGAAGAAGATCTCATTTGGAAATGACACCCCTGCACTCATAAAAGGTAAAGGTTCTGTTCTGTTGAAAGAAAAGGTCAAAGCTGGAAATGTTATGTATGTTGATGGCTTAAAGCATAATCTATTGAGTGTCAGTCAGATGTAAGATCAACGAACTAAGGTAATATTTCGATCAAATGGATGTAGTTTTTGTGATCTTGATACAGGAGAAACAGTGATCAAAGGCACAAGAAATCCAAATAATTTATACATATTCAAGGAAGGACAACATCAATTCTATTTAAGCAAGAATGATGAACACTGGCTATGGCACCAGAGATTGGGGCACCTAAGATTCTCACAAATAAGGAAAGCATGCAAATACCAGGTAGTTCGTGGTCTTCCAGACATCAGGATTCCAGACAATACAATATGCAAGTCATGTCAATTTGGTAAGCAAACCAGAACTAACTTCCCTGAGAAGGAAGGATCAGCTAGTAGGCCACTTGAGCTTGTCCACACTGATGTATGTGGTCCATCTAGGAAAAGGTCACCTCGGGGAGAAGAATATTGGCTGGGTGCCAATCCTACCTCAACAACCAAGAGTTGTATACTCAATGCAACAAAGTTTGCCTATGACAAATATCCCCACTACGCCGGCTATTGTGGTAGTGTCGCAAGTACACGCGTTTCCAATTGTATGCCAACCTCAGGTTTCTCAGGTTCTAATGCAACAACCTCTTGTACCTACGACACAACCGCAATCACCAACTAGTGGAATGACATAGGCTCAAACGGGGACCATCACCCCCCATCTTGGTCAAACAGTCAGTACTGGACAACAGCTCATGGCTTCACAACCATGGCTGGTGAAATACCAACAACCGCAATTCCAACAAGCTTACCAAGGATATGAGAAACAAGTCTTTGCAAGTAATGGGCAGCTGTATAATCAAAACAGTCAATATCAACCATATCATAATGGCTATGCCCATCAACCTTACCAAAGTTACCAGCATAAAATGCATTATGCTGGTGTGCAAAGACCAACTGCTCAAGCAATTCCATCTTATCCTGGGTATGCTCCGCCAAGCTTGAATCGATAGTTGCCTTCTGTGGCAACTTTAGAGTTACCAGATCTAAATCGACTAACGAATGATCCAATTGCCTACGCCCCTTGGTGGCCGACAATTTCGCATAAACTTCCATCTGATATTCCTAAATTTAATGGAAATATGGGTGAAGACCCGTCAAATCATGTGATGACCTTTCATCTGTAGTGTTCATCCAACACTCTCAATGATGATTCGATCAGGCTTTGCCTCTTTCAACGAATTTTAACCGGTTCGGCAGCAAAATGGTATATCGAATTACCTAGAGCTTCGTTTGATAACTTCAGTACCCTAGCCACAACCTTTTTAACCCATTTTCAGTTACCCATAAGGTACGAAACAGGAATTGAGCTGCTTACCAATTTCAAACAAATGACGGCCACTCACATCTGATCATATTCATGAGAGGCGACGTCGTCGTAGAATGGTAAAAACATATGTTCCTGATCAGCTATTGGCTGAATAGTTTATTAAGTCATTGTTACCTTCTATTACAAAAGATGTGGCAAAGGGAGGAGTCGTCACTAAAGAGCAAGTTATTGCTCGTGTACAATATCTAGACTTGATCTATACTCAGTCTGACACACTCTACGATAAAATCCCTGATGCTCCTAGATCGGAATTTTCCGTTCCTCCCCCTCCTAAATCAAACAAAGACTCTCATGCTGCCAATGGCGTGATAGGTATGACTAGCATGAAAACCATAAAGGGTACGTCAAGGAAAGCCCGTACGGTTTCTAGTCAAAATGCAAATGACAAACTTCTTGCCTCGAAGGTTAATGCCGTGTCAACGGACAAAGGCAAAAAACCAAAGCAACCAGGAGGCAAGAAGAAAAAAGAAGGGAAAAATAAGAAACAAGAGGAATCATCTCCTAAAAAATCTTCTACAAACCCTTCTAGGAAAAGGAAACCTCCTTCAGGGTGTCAGATATGTGATGAGGATCATCGGACAAGAGATTGTCTATTTAAAACTGAGCTTAGAAAATTCTTCAAGAATTCAAAAACCTCAGCAGTATTGACTGATCCGTTTCCGATCCCAGGAACAAATCTGGTTGGTAGCGACAATACTTCCCCGTCCCGAGTGCTTATGTTGTCCATTTCGAAACAACAAAATGATGCTTTGATATCGACAAGGAATAAATATTATGGAAATCGATAGATGTCGAACAACAAGGATAATGATCAACCTAGTAGTTCGAAAACAACTTCGACTGAAGTTGTGCCACCCATCATTCCTGAATTAACGATAAAACTGCCAAAGGGAGTAGTACACAAATCAACGTTTAATCCTCGTGCCAGAGCAGCACAACGCTATAATATAGTGGAGGATTTAGCCCAATCACCCTCCGCGATGTCGACACTTGAGGTATTGCAAAATTGCCCCTCCAAAAAGCAGTCTTTATTATCAGCAATAGGTGGGATTGACCCAATGGATTCCAATCTTGTGTCCTTTAACCACAAAGGATATGACCCTCAGTTACCAGCTCAATTAGCTTTCCTTATTCAAGTGAAAGCCCTCAACAAAACTGTTCATAAGACAATTATTGATGAGGGGGCATCCACATGTATTATGTCAATGAGTTGCTGGAAAACTTTAGGGTCTCCAGCCTTGTCGCGATCGTCGATGACATTAAAAGCATTTGATGGATGAACATACACCCCATATGGGATATTGAGTAACTTGCAAGTCGAACTAGGGGGAAAAACAATATAAATTGATGTTAAAGTTATCAACGGAAACCTCGATTACAACATCCTACTGGGAAGGCCCTGGATATATGCTATGGTTGCTGTTGTGTCGACATACTTCAGAAATATTGCATTTCCTTTTCAAGGAGGAATTATAATCATCGACCAACAAACATTCCTCCCCAACAGTTCACAAGTTATGGGAAGCATTCCATTGATCCATGGAAGCTCTCAATCACTTCAAAATATCGGAGTAGGTCTCCTAAAAGACCCTTCCTTAATGGGGACTTTTTCCCTTGCGCCTCTGAGTAAGTTGGCAGAAGTGGCCACAGTGGAAACCTGTCACATGAGATCTTCTACATCAACAAAGATGAAGAAGAACTCAGAACATTTTGATAGTGTGGATCATTGCAAGGTATTGCCTCCAAGCCCTACCATAGCTACATCATCTGACGATCAATTCAGTGATGTTGTACATTATGTACTGGGGGCATTAGAACCAGATCTTTCCTTCATGACCCCTTATGAGTTGTGATCGAAGGTCACCATGAGGATAGTTCTTTTACTGTGTCAACCTCATTAAAAAATGAAACAACTCCCCTTCCAAATCGAGTCTTTTAAAGATCTCGAAGGTAAGCCTTCATTCCAACCACCGCGTTGAATGCAATGAAGCTTGGGGGGCATGCACCTCAATTTGCATTATTATGCTGGGGGCATGCAAACTTATCAGAAGTAGTGTTACCACAGGGTTCAAGCTCGTTAAAAAATAAACCCGCCATGAGCAGTGTTACCACAGGGTTCAAGCTTGTTAAAAAATAAACCCACCACGAGTAGTTTTTTCGCGGAGTTCAAGCTAGTTAAAAATTAAACATAATCAATGAGCAAATGTTTCCCCAGTGTTTAAGCTCATTAAAAAATGAACCGATCTCTAGTAAATAACCATTGTGAATGCATTATCACCTGCCTTCAAGCCTTGGTCATGTTCTCATCATCACCTCCATCTTTTAGCTGATCATATGCCTCCATTTGATTGTTTACCCTTTTTGAGGAACATCTGCGAAGAGTGATTCTGCTAGCCATCCTTGTGACACTGCCGTGATTGGAAAATTCCAAACCTTACCTGGAATCAGCTACTACCCAAAATCATCACTTGTTCCTCGAAAAATGAGTCTCCTTTAAGCTCTTTTCAACTGACTCATAAAATATGAAAAGATTGCCGAGCGATTAGCCTCTCCGGCTTGTTAAAGTCATCGGAAGTGCTATCCCTCCTCTAGATTTTAATATTTTTGGACCTGAGGGATTATTACACAAAAGATCGAGCGCTTGTCTTATTCGGCTCGTTAAAACTATCGAAAATTAATCCCTTTCATATTATTTTACACTTTTTCGAACTTAAGGGATTATATGACGAAAAATAATCATTGGAGTTTCCTTTCCATCCCTTTCAGACTCTCTAAAATTGAAAAGGATCGAGTTATCTTTGTCGTTAAACTCGTTAAAACCGAATAGTGACAAACTTGTCCATACAGACAAGAACGAGTTTCACTATCGCTCGGCTCGTTAAAACATAGCGACGGGTTCACCTGAAGGGAGGATTGTAGAACAAGCATATGTTATCCTCCTTAAGCTTGACAAAAATAAAGAGGTACTGGTCAACAATGACTGGGGAAAATTGGGAATAAAACTTGAAGAAACTTTATTGGTAGCAAGTCGCTCTTGAACATGACACTTTCACTCCGCATCCGAGTCGTTTTGGGTTGTTCCGTTCATTGGTCATATTACCATTGGTCCGACGCACCATCCATATTTGGAGTTAACACTACCAATCCATCGTCAGTGTCACCGGTATGTTCAAGAGAAGTCACTCGAAGAATTCACCTGTGTCTCATCCGCTGCAATACATTCACGTTCCATTCTTTCATGACCGCCACCCTGAACCCTGTATCATCAGATCGATTTCACCTCCAAAATCATTTGCTCCATTTCATGTCGTAGATGTGGGATTCATTAAGGCCCTCCTATGATGGGTCACTTCTTGTCGACATTAGCTCATTATCCAAGAAGTCGACTTAGGAACAAACCCTTTCAGTACTTTGAAGCTTGCATGCCTCAATAGCAAGTTTCTCACTTTCGATGACAGGTTTACATCAATGGCCTTCGACCGAGAGATTTTGCGTGGTGTTGGACGCTAAGTCCTTTTTCACACAGCGCGAATTGTACTGTAGTACCTTGAGGGTCATTGTAATTATTAGTGATTCCTCTCGCGCCTGTTAACAACTTACATCATTGGCTGGTAATCAGGTGATGTCTTTCCATGTTCGACTCCTGAACATTTTTCACATGGATTGACTTGTACTCCGAGTGAAGATTGAACGAGTTTTGAAGACCCCGAATCTAGTTTCATCCATTCGGGCTATAATATATTTAGGAATATAAAGACATCAAATGCATGTCATTGCCGAATAGATGATCATCCAAATCAAAGGATGATGACTCTGTCTGAATCATCAGCCTGCCATGCAGATGGTCGTCTATCCTATGTACATGAAAATGAATTTATAAATCTAAGCATGGGAATGCCCGCCTCAGCTAGATCATGAAAAATATTATGGAGATAATGTATTGTGTTGTATCTTATTACAGGTTGTCTCCCAGCTCGAAAAAACTTCGGATCCTCATGATAAAACATTTCACCCGACATCAAAAGATTAACGACCTCATGCTTTAGGGGGAAACTGTTATAGAAATTTTTGGGCACTACAACCCCAATCATAAATGTCCACAAACTGAGGGCTCCTAGTCCCTAAAAGTGTTGCTTCACTACCTAAAGGATCAAGGTCAGCTGATCACATCATATCCTAGAAGTTCTCCACAGAAAACTGCTCAGAACTGGTCAAAACTGAACCATACTGAATGCCCAATGTAGAGGGTGCGATGCATACTACCTTCCCAGTGTAAAAGGTGCGATGCATACTGGATGGCCCCTCTGTAGGGTGTGATGGGAAAGAATGGACAAATGGCAGAGACAGTTTGCGAGGTGGAGGATCAAGGAATCTTCTAGAAACTTCTCATATGACACTTGCCCCTCAGAATTCGCCCAAGGATGAGTAAGAGATCAATGAAATCTCCAAGTGGAGCCAATAACTATCAGCGGAATGAAACTAATTGAAAACCTAGAGCTGACTCACACCTCTACAAATATCTATATATGGATCCCTCATCGTAGAGATCCAGGGGGGGAGAGGCTGGAATCTTGTATCTTGTAGAGAAGTGTTGTTGGTTTTTGGTGAAACTTCATGGTGTTGGGTGATCTAAGCTTTAATTGAGGTGAAGAAGGGCTTTCTTGCTGGAGGATGATGCCGGGTTAGAACAATTGGTTGTAATCCTCTTGCTATTATTGATATTAATAAAGCTATTCAAGTTTTCCTCCACATTCTTGTGTGTTTAATTATATATGCATTTGTGTGGTCAATACATATCTGGTCCTGTGTTGTTTCTGAATATAGATCTCTGTTCTTCGATAGTATTATGTTGCTTTGATTCCACAGGTGCTCTTTGAAGCTGGGTAGACGAAGAAGAAGTGGTAAATATCTATCAGGAAGGAGAGGAATCAGGCAAGGAACCAAGCGCAAGACTAAGGTTGGTGTCCTTTGTTCCACTCTTATCTATTTTTCATAAAGGAAAGCGAAAGTAGTTTTAACTTGTTTGTTTCTAAGATAGCTACCTGTCTTAGTGGGAATAGCAGCTCCGAGTGGACACTATTCTTGGTAACAAAATGGCGAATCCATTGGGGAGTGAATAGATTGTTTGTTAGTCTATCTTTGTTTGTTTTATAAACCTACAGACGGAGCCTAAAGTCAAGCCAGCTAGCCTTCGAACTGCATTTGCTATGCAAATTCAAGGTAGATCAATGCTGCTTCAGTCTATCTCCGGGTTTTGTTTATAAATTGAACAATCGATCTGAAAACGCTCTAATTGCCCTAAGTGGTGGCTCTAGTAACCTCCTTAGATCAACCCCTGTGATTTACATTTACTGAACATCACTTACTCGGCCTAAATCCCTGAACTGAACTGCAAATTGTGAGAAAATATTGGTTAAAAGTCTCGCACTGGTACCATCGCACCCTCCCTTCAAGGCAGTCTGTATGCATCGCACTTCCCATGTGTAGTAGGTGAGATGCATACTGGATTCCCTATGTGACAGGTGCGATGGTCAGGGAAGGTTAATTTGACCTTCAGACTTTGGTTTTTCTTCACTCCTTTCAGTTCTATTCAGGGGTTTTGCTGTCTATGGTCAGTATATCTCTGTGAAACCCCCTTCTCTTCCATCATTCCACCTCCATTGTGCAAAGAACTGTAAGTGTTTTTATGTATTGTGCGCCATTTTTAGTTCTCTTTTACAAACAAGTAGCGTAATCAGACTATCATTTCTTGATCTGAAAGTGTCACAAGTGTCGTTTTCAGTCATAGAAGAGAATCCCATTGTTCTTGATAGTCGATTGTACTGTTACTCTTGTATATTATTTGAATTAGTAGTTTTTAAAGTGTCGAAAACAGTTTTCATTTCGAAATCGCAAAGTGTCGCCCTTATCTTCACTTCATTTTGAAAAGAAATTTGTTAAGTATAGTTGCTTTAAAAATAATTCAGATTTTCACTTAGCATTCTTCTTGTCATTTATACATTAAGAAGGCTGAAAACAAATACATGCATGTGCATTTGCATTTAGACTGTTTGGTTTGATTTAGGATAGTGCATTTAGTGTGTGCTATGTGCTCTTTGTTGAAAGACTCTCAATTTTCTTTCCTTAGTAGCTAGAATTTTCATTGCCAAAAGAAGATTAAACAATTGTTTATCATCTTAGATTGCATTTTAGGAATTGTATCAATCACATCACGCGGTAACCTAAAAGGCAAATTTTTAAACAAGATCAAACTATAAAATAAATTTATGAATCTAAAAATTGCTTTGGAACCTAATGCATAACATCTAGAAGTCTAGGCTAGAGACATATTCCGGCTGTCTGTCGTAAACCTGGTAACTATGTTTTTGTTGTTGTGGGTGATCCTCCACTCTGAGATGGACAAGTGCCAGTACAGACTTGTGCTCCCATGTACCGTCGAGTATATATTGGGAGACCACATAGGCTACATCCTTTATCGTTAGGAATCCGTGTCTGTCGCCCTATCGATCACAATGCACTGGAACACAACATTGGGAAGATGACTGTCGTACCGTAAAAAGTATTCTACAGTTTGCATTGGTTTGGTAATCCCCTCTGCCTAGATTTTCAGAGAGTCTCTTTTGTTTCCTTTTCAAACTCCTTAAAAGAAAAGGTCCATTGAGCACTTGTCACTTCAGGCTCATTAAAAATCGAAGGTGACTAGAGTCATCTTTTGTTTTTTCTCAACTCTTAAAAATTGAAAAAACAAGTTGTGTCAAAGCGTCTAAAATTTATTTTAATCGGAATAACATCACAAGTTCCCTCGTTGATATTAGAAATTAGTCTCCCTTCATTGCAAGTTCCTGTAGAATCGCTAGGAAATCTTTTGGATAGACTAAATATGTCTGAACAACCGTCGACATCCATGACTGTGTCATTTGATATAGCAGCAGCAGTACCTCATACTGCTACTCCAACAATGTTCGCTGGTGTACCATCTGTCCCAGCAAGTTATCAACAACAAGCCAGAGTCCAATCAGTACTGTTTCGATGACATGGTCAGTTCCTATTTCTTCATCCGGATTCTCATCTGGTATTTCTAATGTTGAAACTCAACAAATTGATCCAATGTGTCTTCAAAGGCCAATCTATCCTTTAAGTATTGGATTGCCACCATATGGGGGGCAGTATGCCTTTTCATTTTTCCCTCCTGGGGAACAACCATATGGGAGTTTACAACAATGTTCATGTCAAACTGGAATTACATCCAGCGGTTGGGTACCAATACTGCCTCAGCAACCAAGGGCTATATATTCAATGCAACCAGTCCACCCTGTGTCGAATATTCCCACTATACCTGCTATGGTGATTGCATCGCAAGTACAAGCGCTACCTGTTATATGTCAACCCCAAGTTTCTCAGGTTGAAATACAACAACCTCTCGTCTCATCGATTCAATCATAACCTCAGGTTAGTGCCTCCTTATCTGGAGCGACTCAGGTTCAAACAGGTACTATGACTCCTCATCTTGGTCAATCATCCAGTATTGGACAACAGCAAATGGTCCAACAACCATGGCTGGTTCAAAATCAACAACCGCAATTCCAGCAATCATATCAGGGACCTGAGAAACAAGTCTTTGTAAGTAATGGGCAACCGCATTTCCAAAGTGGTTATCAACAACCATACTATAATGGTTATGCCCATCAACCTTATCAAAGTTACCAACATCAAATACATTATGCTGGTATGCAAAGACCCACTTTTCAGGCAATTCCATCTTATCCTGGGTATGCTTCGCCTAACTTGAATCAATAGTTGCCCTTTGTAGCAACTCTAGAATTACCAAATCTAAACTGGTTGATGAATGATCCAATTGCTTATGCCCCTTGGTGGCTGGCGATTCCACATAAACTTTTGTCAGATATTCCTAAATTTAATGGAAATTCGGGTGAAGACCTGTTGAATCATGTGATGACCTTTCATCTATGGTGTTCATCAAACACTCTCAATGATGATTCGATCAGGCTTCACCTTTTTCAGTAAACGTTAACTGGTCGGGCAGCAAAATGGTATATCGAATTTCCTAGAGCTTCATTTGATAACTTCAGTACCCTAGCCACAACCTTTTTAACCCATTTTCAGTTACCCATAAGGTACGAAACGGGAACAGAGCTTCTTATCAATTTCAAACAAACGACAACCACTCACATATCTGATCATATTCATGAGTGGCGATGTCGTCGTAGAATGGTAAAAACATATGTTCCTAATCAGCTATTGGCTGAATGGTTTATTAAGTCATTATTACCTTCTATTACAGAACATGTGGCAAAGGGAGGAGTCATCACTGAAGAGCAAGTTATTGCTCCTGCACAATATCTAGACTTGATCTATACTCAATCTAGCACGCTCTACGATAAAATCCCTGATGCTCCTAGACCAGATTTTTCCATTCCTCCCGCTCCTAAATAAAACAAAGACTCTCATGCCGGCAATGGCGTGATAGGTACGACTAGCACGAAAACCGTAAAGGCTACGTCAAAGAAAGCTCGTACGACTTCTAGTAAAAATGCAAATGACAAACTTCTCACCTTGGAGGTTAATGCTGTGTCAACCGACAAAGGCAAAGAACTGAAGCAACCAGGAGGCAAGAAGAAAAAGAAAGGGAAAAAGAAGAAACAAGAGGAGTCATCTCCTAAAACATCTTCTGCAAACCCTTTTGGGAAAAGGAAACCTCCTTCAGGGTGTCAGATATGCGATGAGGATCATTGGACAAGAGATTGTCTATATAAAGGGAGTAGTACACAAATCGAAATTTAATCCTCGTGCTGGAGCAGCACAACATTATAATATAGTGGAGGATCTGGCCCAATCGCCATCCGCTATGTCAACACTTGAGGTACTGCAAAATTGCCCCTCCCAAAATCAGGCTTTATTATCAACGATAGGTGGGATTGACCCAGCGGATTCCAATCTTGTGGCCTTTGATCACAAAGGATATGACCCTCAATTACCAGCTCAACTAGCTTTCCTTATTCAAGTGAAAGCCCTCAACAAAATTGTTCATAGAACGATTATTGATGAGGGGGCATCTACATGTATTATGTCAATGAGTTGCTGGAAAAAGTTAGGCTCACCACCCTTGTCGCAATCGTCAACGACGTTAAAAGCATTTGATGGGTGAACATACACTCCATATGGGATTTTAAGCAACTTGCAAGTTGAACTGGGGGGCAAAACAGTAGAAATTGATGTTGAAGTTATCAATGGAAACCTCGATTACAACATCCTACTAGGAAGGCACTGGATATATGCTATGGTTTCCATTGTGTCGACGTACTTCAGAAAGATTGCATTTCCCTTCCGAGGAGGAATCACAATCGTCGACCAAAAAACATTTCTCCCCAACAGTTCACAAGTTACAGGAAGCATTCCGATGATCCACAAAAGCTCTCAGTTTCTTCAAAATATCGGAGTAGGTCTCCTAAAAGACCCTTCCTTAATGGGGACTTTTGCCCTTCCACCTCCGAGTAAGCTGGCAGAAGTGGCCATAGTGGAAATATATCCCATGAGATCTTCTACATCAACAAAAATGAAGAAGAACTCAGAACATTTTGATAGTGTGGATCATCACGAGGCATTGCTTCCAAGCCCTACCATAGCTACATCATCTGATGATCAATTCAGTGATGTTGTACATTATGTACTGGGGGCATTGGAACCAGATCTTTCCTTCATAACCCCTTATGAGTTGTGATCAAAGGTCGCCATGAGGATAGTTCTTTTACTATGTCAACCTCATTAAATAAATGAAACAACTCCCTTTCCAAATCGAGTCTCTCAAAGATCTCGAAGGCAAACCTTCATTCCAACCATCGCGTTGAATGCAATGAAGCTTGGGGGGCATGCACCTCGATTTGCGTTATTATGCTGGGGGCATGCAAACTTATCACGAGCAGTGTTATCGTAGGGGGGTTCAAGCTCGTTAAAAAATCAACCCGCCATGAGCAGTTTTAACGCAGAATTCAAGCTCGTTAAAAAATAAACATAAGCAATGAGCAAATGTTTCCCCTAGAGTTTAAACTCATTAAAAAATGAACCGATCCCCGGTAAATAACCATTGTGAATGCATTATCATCAGCTTTTGAGCCTTGGTCATGTTCTCATCATCACCTCGACTCTGTTTTAGCTGATCATTCGCCTCCATTTGATTGTTTACCCCTTTCGAGGAACATCTGTGAAGAGTGATTCTATTAGCCATCCTTGTGACACTGCCGTGATTAGCAAATTCCAAACCTTACCTGGAATCAGCCGCTACCCTAAATCATCACTCGTTCCTCGAAAAACGAGTCTCCTTTAAGATCTTTTCAACTGACTCGTAAAATATGAAAAGATTACCGAGCGATTAGCCTCTCCGGCTCGTTAAAGTCATCGGAAGTGCTATCCCTCCTCTATATTTTAATCTTTTTGGACATGAGGGATTATTACACAAAAAGATCGAGCGCTTGTCTTGTTCGGCTCGTTAAAACTATCGAAAATTCATCCCTTTCGTATTATTTACGCTTTTTCAGACTTAAGGGATTATATGACAAAAAATAATCTTTGGAGTCTCCTTTCCGTCCCTTTCAGACTCTCTAAAATTGAAAAGAACCGAGTTATCTTTGTCGTTAAACTCGTTAAAACCAAATAGTGACAAACTCGTCCAAATGGACGAGAACGAGTTTCACTGTCGCTAGGCTCGCTAAAATATAGCGACAGGTTCACCCGA
>APFE031488017.1:3200-15622 GCA_000404065.3 Pinus taeda | reverse complement strand
CTTGTTAACAACTTACATCATTGGCTGGTAATCAGGTGATGTCTTTCCATGTTCGACTCCAGAACATTTTTCACATGGATCGACTTGTACTCCGAGTAAAGATTGAACGAGTTTTGAAGATCCCGGATCTAGTTTCATCCATCCGGGCTGCGATATATTCAGGAATATAGAGACATCAAATGTACATCATTGCCAAATACATGATCATCCAAATCAAAGGATGATGAGTCTGAATCATCAGTCTGCTACACAGACGATTGTCTGTCTTATGTACATGAAAATGAATTTATAAAGCTAAGCATGGGAATGCCTGCCTCAGCTAGATCATGAAAAATATTATGAATATAATGTATTGTATTGTATCTTATTACAGGTCGCCTCCCATCTTGAAAAAACTTCGGATCCTCATGATAAAGCATTTCACCCGACATCAAAAGATTAATGACCTCAAGCTTTAGGGGGCAACTGTTATAGACATTTTTGGGCACTGCAACCCCAATCATAAATGTTCATAAACTGACGGCTCCTATGTCCCTAAAAGTGTTGCTTCACTACCAAAAGGAACAAGGTCAGCTGATTACATCATCTCCCAGAAGTTCTCCACTAAAAACTGCTCAGAAATGGTCAAAACTAGACCATAATGAATGCCCAATGTAGAGGGTGCGATGCATCTGACCTAATACACACGGGAGGTGCGATGCATACTGAAAAATCCTTCTACAGGGTGCGATGGATGATAATAGACAAGTGGTGGAGACAATTTGCTAAGTGGATGATCAAGGAATCTTCTAGAAACTTCTCATATGACACTTGCCTCTCGGAATTCGCTCAAGGATGAGTAAGAGATCAATGAAATCTCCAAGTGGAAGCAAGAACTATCAGAGAGAAGACACTAATCAAAAAACTCAGAGCTAACTCACACTTTTGAAAATATCTATATATGGATCTCTCATCCCAAAGATCCAGAGGTTAGAGGCTGGAATCTTGTGTCTTGTAGAGAAGTGTTGTTGGTTTTCTGGTGAAACTTCATAGTGTTGGGTGATCTAAGCTTTACTTGAGGTGAGGAAGGGCTTTCTTGCTGGAGGATGATGTTGGGTCAGAATAATTGGTTGTAATCCTCTTGCTATTCTTGATATTAATAAAGCTATTCAAGTTTTCCTCCATACTCTTGTATGTTTGATTATATATGCATTGGTGTGGTTAATACATATCTGGTCCTGTTTTATTTATGAACATAGATCTCTGTTCTTCGATAGTATTATGCTGCTTTGATTCTACATGTGCTCTTTGAAGCTGGGCAGACGAAGAAGAAGTAGAAAATATCTATCAGGAAGGAGAGGAATCAAGTAAGGAACCAAGCACAAGACCAAGGTTGGTGTCCTTTATTCCACTCTTATCTATTTTCATAAAGGAAAACGAAAGTAGTCTTTACTTGTTTGTTTCTAAGATGGCTACCAGTCTTAGTGGGAATAGCAGCTCCGAGTGGACACTATTCTCAGTAACACCCCCATCTCCTCTCTCTCTCTCTCTCTCTCTCCAATCCTCTATCTTCCCCCATCACTCTCCTCATCTCTCTCAAGTCCTCTTTCTCATCCTTCCTCTCTCTCCATTTCTCTCCAACCTCCCTCTCTCTTCCCCCATCACTCTCTCTCTCTCTATCTCTCTCTCTCTCTCTCTCCAACTATGTTACTATATCCTGCCCTCTCTCCTTATCTCTCCTTATCTCCCCCCTTATTTCCATGTCTCCTTGTTTGCCTCTGTATCTCACCCCTAAACATACACACACTCTCTCCATCTCTCCCTTACCACTCCCACTCTCCCCACTTCTCACTCTCTATGTATTTCCTCGTCCATCCCTCTCTCCCCCTCCAACTCCATCTCTCTATCCATCCCTCTCTCCTCCTCTCTCTCAAGTCATCTCTCTTGTCCTTCCTCTCTCCCTTTCTCTCCTACCTCCCTCTCTCTTCCTCCATCTCTCTCTCTCTCTCTCCCCTCCAATCCTCTCACTATCTCCCTCCCTCTGTCCTTCTCTCTCTCCCCCCTCCATCTTTATGTCTCCCTCTCTTACTCTTCTCTACCTCTCTCACTCCTCTCCCTCTCTCTCTCTCTTCATTCCTCCTCTCTCCTCTCCTTCAATTTATCTCCAACTCTCCCTTATCTCTCCACCTTTATCACTCTATGTCTTTGTTCTTCCCTCCCATATTACATCTAGAGTTAATATATATCATGATATATTAATGTATTTATAATATAACAAATTTAATATTCTATTTTTCAATGTTATTTAATTTAATAATATTAATTTATTATATTTATAATATGAATATTAGATTTAATAAGAATATTAATATTAGGTTTAATAATAAAAAAATTTGCATGGTATTAATATTAATTTGTCCCATGGTATTTGGGCCATAGGCTTGACCTAAATAGAAACTCTTTTTTGAGCTTTTATAAATATAAAGAGGATTATGGAGTAAATATAAAAATAGGTTTTATTTATTTACCATACCTTTGGTTTAATTATATTTTTATTTAATTACCATACCTCTTTTATTTACCATGGTGTTTGGCCCATAGACTTGGTATATAATTAGATGTTCATTTCTAATCCTATTTGATATATTTTGATTTATTTACCATACCTATTTATACCTCTTCTATAAATATGATATTTGGCCCTTGGTATTAAAATGGTATTTGGCCCGTAGGTTTCACCTAAATAAAATCTCCTTTTTAAGTTATAGTAAATATAAAGAGGTTTATAGAGATATTTTTTGAGATATGTCTCGGGTAGTGAAGTGAGGCTATAGTTGATAAGTATTTGTCTCTGAATGGGTGTAGGACTAGTAAGAGCTAGGGTTTCAAGAATATTCAGGAGTTGAACACCATGGAGGGGCGCAAAGGGGGGAGCTCCACTCCCTCCTACCATCAAGCAGTAGCTAGTCGAGGTAAGAAACCGTTGGAGATGGCTAGAGGTCTTTCAGGAGAAGGGAATAGGAACATTGATGAGGCACAGGATTTGACCAATTCAAGGGAGGACAATAGATTAAAAGAAAATGAGGAAGAGGACAAGAAACAGGAAGTAGAAAACAAAATGCAAAAGGTTCCATGTAAGCCTAAGGCTGAGGTCACACCCATAGTAGTTTTAAATGATATTGCATTGTAGGCGCACAAGGATCACATGCGGAGCTATGCTATCATCTGTAAATTCATGGGATTATGGCCCACTGAGAAGGCGCTGCAGGCATGGATAAAAATACCACTCGAAACCTAAAGGAGGCATAAAACTACATCTTGGATCAAAAGGTTTCTTCATGGTAGTCTTCACAAATATAGAGGACAAAGATAGGGCATTTGAAGGAGGGCCCTACTTCTATGTAGCTGCAAGCCTTTATATGTGGCCTTGGATGATGAATTTTATATTGGAGCATGAGACTTTCACTTCGGTCCCTGTCTGGGTAAGACTCTATTTTGTACCTCTAGATTACTGGCAAACTGAATCTTTATCTGCAATAGGAAATAAATTAGGGAATTTTGTCAAAGCATCTAAGGCAACCAGATGAAGAAAATACACTTCCTTCGCTTGAATATGTGTGGAGATGGATCTCTTTGGAGCTCTATCAGATGAGGTCATCCTAGAATTTTTTGATGAAGAATGGGTGCAAACTGTGGATTATGAACATATTCCTTTCAGACGTCGAAGGTGCCATGAACATGGGCACCTATTTAAAGATTGCCCTCTTAGTAAAATAGAGATCAAAAGTAAATCTACCACAATGAAAGACACTAAAATATTTCACAAAATGGGATATAGAGGAAATGGGGGTAAAAGGGGGCCAAAGAAAAATCAAACAGAGGGACAATAGGCTAGTCTGAACAAGTTCCAAGTATTAGAAGAAGAGGAAGAGACAACAAAGGTAGACTAGGAAATGGAGGGAAGCCAAGGGGATAAATATAAGGAAGAAAATAGTGTGAAAACACAGGATACTTATAAACAGAAAGGGACTACGCTGAGCAATGAGGAACTGGAAATGGATCAAGAAATGACCCCGAGTGACATGGAAATGGAGGATCATGAACTGCAGGATATTATTGACAAAGAACACCTAGATCTAGAAGGATTCTTGAAATAGGGGACCATGGGAGGGGTGGACTGATTACCTCAAGAAGAGTTTAATAGAGAGCAATAGTTGTTCCTATGGAGAACTCAAACTAACGAGCTGGAAGGACAAAGACACACTGAAATGTAGGGCAACGAAGGGGTGAAAATTATAAAAACCACACCAGGACTAGCTCCTAGGAATCCAGGAAGGAAAAGGGGCAGAAAAAACTAAATGAGTTATTGATCGAATGTGGAAAAATAATGATAGATTCAGGTAAGATGAAAGATCTAACTAGCTACTCCTTTACAAATATTTCATAATGAAGTTAACATCTTGGAATATCAGACGTTGAGGAAGTAAAAGGAAAGAAAGGATACTCAACAATAGAATGAAACAAGAAGCTCTGAACATGATCTTTATCCAAGAAACTAAATGTTCCATTCAAAAAATAAAGGAAATACACAGTAAATGGCTCAATAAATATGAGTTTCTAGAAGTCAAAGCAGACAAAACAGCAGGAGGTATCCTTACTCTTTGGAACCCCCAAAATATTGGCATAATAGATGCTGAGGCAACAAAGAATTATTTATCAGTGGTTATTCAGCCTGTGGGAGGGAGGGAGATGTATTTAATTACAAATGTGTATGGCCCTCAAAGACCTGATGATAAACTCAGGCTTCTAGATTCTCTTGTGGAACTAAGAGATAGACACATAGGAATACCATGGATAATGGGCAGAGACTTTAAAATTATCAAATCCCTTATGGAGAAAAAAGTTGGGACCAGAACTTTAAGAAAAGACTATAGAATTTCAGAATTTTCTAGACAACATGAAGCTAGTTGACATAGATATGAGTAATGACCTCTTTACATGGAACAATAAGAGAGGAGGACAGTCTCGAGTAGCCTCAAAGTTAGACAGATTCCTCATCTCAGAGGATCTCATGCTCACAGACATGGATATGACAGTGGGAATTCTCCCCTTCGGTGGCTCGAACCATTGCCTTGTCCAACTTGAGGTTCAGGGCATTGGCACCCCCAAGAACAAAGCTTTTATATTTGAGAATATCTTGCTCACCCACCCATATTTTATCAACAACATTGCAAAATGGTGGACAGAGGATCTGCAGATTCAGGGTACGGGAATGTATCTACTACACAAACCACTGAAACATATCTAGCTTAGACTCAAATATTGGAACAAGAATGAGTTTGGCAATATTTTTGAAGTGAAAAAAGTTGTCGAAGGTAAAATACAAGAACTCAAACAAGTCCTTATCACGAATGGCTTTGATAGGGCAAGGAACGATCAAGGCACCAAGCATCATCAAGACTGGGAGAACTTATGTAAGAAAGAGGAGATATTTTGGAGACAAAAATCAAGAGTTCAATGGCTAAAATAAGGTGAGAGAAACACAAGGTTTTTCCACAGATCCACAATGGAGAACAAGTCACATAATAGGATCTCAATGATTAAGGAATCCGAAGGTCAATTACTTAATACCCATGAAGACATAGAAGTTGAGTTGGTTCAACACTTTTGAAGTATCGCAAAGTAGACCATCTTAGATAGAGCTCATTATATTGGGGACTTCACTAAGTACATTCCTAAGCTAGTAACAAGAGAGGATAATTACAATCTCAATAGGCCGGTGAATGAAGAGGAGGTTAAGGATGTTATTAAAGAAATTCAGAATGAAAAAGCGCATGGCCCTGATGGTCTCAATGTTGATTTCTTTAAAGCTTGTTCGAACATTGTCAAGTAATATATTCTGAATGTTGTGGAGGACTCCAGGATGAGTGGAACCATTCTGAAGGTGCTCAATACATCCTTCATCTCTTTGATCCCCAAACAAGACAATTCTCTGACTCCAAACAGATTCAGACCCATAGCTTTGTGCAATGTGGTGTACAAGATAATATCCAAAGTAATTGCCAATAGACTCAAACTCCTTCCCACTCTGGTTTATGAGGTGAAAACAGGTTATGTGGAGGGCAGAAAAATTCTCAATAACATCATCCAAGCGCATGAGGTGGTTCATTCATTGTTAAGTAATAGGAAGGCATTAATGATTATGCAATTGGACCTAGCCAAAGCTTATGACAAGTTGAATTGGACCTACATCAGGAAGGTCCTTCTAACCTTTGGATTTGACCACAACTGGGTAAGGTGGGTTATGGCCCTAGTGACTTCATCTATTTTTTCAATTCTGGTTAATGGTTCTCCATCTAAGACTTTTAAACCTTCAAGAGGCCTCGGGCAGGGAGATCCTCTCTCCCCCTTTCTCTCATCCTCATGATGGAAAGACTTGGTCGATCTATCAAGCATGTTAAAGAAGTGGGTACTATCTAGGGTCTCAGACTCTTCAAGACTGGACAGCCTTTGACCCATCAGCAATTGGTAGATGACACCATACTTCAGGGCATCCCCATGGTAAAAGAGGTGCTAGCTTGTAAACAAATCCTGAGTGACTTTGCCATGGTAGTAGGTATAGAGGTAAGCCTCTCCCAATCTAAGATTTTCTTCTTTAATAATAATATTGCTATTTAGCATAATATCTCTAGAATACTGGGCTTTCAAAGAGATGTGCGACCTTCCAAATACTTGGGAGTTCCACTAACTGACAAACCTCTACACAAGAGTATTTGGGAGCCAGTGATTAACAAGATGCAGGACAAGACTCGGAAATGGACAATTAGATCTTTGAACTTGGTAGGCCGACTAGTGCTTACAAAAGTTGTCCTTCAATCAATCCCCATCTTCATGCTTTTAGCCCTTCCAGCTCCAAAAGGAGTCTTGCATAAATTTAGAATCATTCAAAGAGACTTTCTTTGGGGTAAGGGGGAGGAGAAAAATAATTGGGCCTTGGTAGTCTGGGATACTATTTGTAGACCTAAAAACCATGGAGGTCTTGGTCTGGATGATCCTGAAGTGCTAAACAAAGTTTTAGGGGAAAAATTATGGTGGAGATGGCTAAAAGATCGAGAGGTTCAGTGGGCTTGTATTTGGAAAGAAAAATACGCTAGAAATTGGCAAAATAGTGACCTCATAAGGATATCTGGCATCATAAAAGGCTCCTACATTTGGAATAAAGCATGCGAGAATAGAAGCATAATTCAAAAAAATAGTTTTTGGGAAATCAGAGCCGGATATCTAGCATTGTTTTGGGAGGATAAAAGGCAACAAGAACCTATACTACTAAGAGAGGACTTTGTGGATCTCAAGAATGACACTGACACCAAAGGGCTACTTAGTGTAAAGGAATTTTGGGATCAGACAAGTAGCGAAGGAAAATGGTGGACCTGGAAGAATATGGAATACAAGGATGACAACCCCTTGAAAGCAAAAGCTGATGTACTTCTAACCATGTTGGACCAAAGGAAAATATTGGTATCAGAGGATCATGACCAAATTAGATGGGGAAATAATAATGAAGGCACCTTTAATCTTAAGGAGGCAAAGCACTTAATCCTAGAGCTTAATTCTATTGAACCAGATAGGGTTTGGCAAAACCTATGGAGGCACCAAGGATGGATGAAAACCAAACTTTTCATGTGGCCGGAACATCATAATAAAATTCTTACTTGGGATTTATTCGGATGAGGCATGTTTTGGGACCATCTAGATGCCATCTTTGTGAGTCTCAAGAGGAAACAATGGAGCACCTACTCAGTACCTGCATATTCACCTCCAACTTGTGGGATGCTTTTTCCTTCATTTTTAGAAAGATAGACAAGGATAGAGGGAGCATCACCAATACCCTTAATAACTAGAGAGGAAACTTATTTGATTATGAAATAATCAGAAAAGCTGGGGCTTTAACTCCAATCTTCATAATATGGAATGTCTAGAAAGAAAGGAACAATAAAATCTTCAAAAATAAAAAAAATTCCTACCAGAGCATCATGGCTCAAATCTTAAGTGAGATCAAGGAGACGGTGGGAAATTTAATGCAAGCTTACCCAAAAAATCCCCCTTTAGAAGCTGATATGTAGATACTTCTTTAGTTGGGTATGCAGGGGCTTATTCCTCAAGGCATGGACACAAAGGTAAAGAAACTGGTCATTGAGAAAGACTTCTGGCATCCTCCCCCTTAGGGTTTTATGAAATTCAACATAGATGGAGCCTCAAAAGGCAATCCGAGTATTACTGGTTATGGTGGGGTGTTAAGGGATGAAAACAGATGCATCCACTTTATTTATCATTGCCATCTGGGAAGAGCCACAAACAATATGGCAAAGCTAATAGCACTAGAACAATGTTTAGAGATCCTAAAGCAGGACAATCTTTAGAACATCATAATTGAAGCTGACTCTGAGCTAATCATCAATTCGGTCAAGAGAATTTGTTGTGGTTCGGCACCGAAAAAGGTCTCAAGACACTAGAGGCTGCTTCAGGTATTTCAAAGGATTTAGTTCCACCTTCTGCACTTGAGAACTGTAAGTTTCACTCATGTGCGGGACATTCTAGCTAATAAAGGGGCTCTCTACACCAAAAGCAGTATCAAGTTTAGACAGCAAGAGATGCCATAGGGTAGTTTGAGGGATAATTGTCTCAATTAGGTGAATGAGGACCGAACGCTATATCGAGACAAAGCTGGTCATCGGCCGCAGAAACTGGGTCCAATATGAAGTGGTGTTTCAGAGGTGATTTTTCAATGGGGATGTAGGTCTCTGCTAGCTTTCTCAGCTCAGGAAAGTGCGATCACAGGGGTCTTAGGTGGAAGTTTCTTGGTAGAAAGCAATTCTCAAATGCTCAGATGACGAATATCAAGGGGGGTTAGAAGATTTCCTTCTTCCTTGGAATCAAGCGAAAGAGGAGTAGGGATGATGTGAAGGACCGGAGTCTCGACTTTCTCAGCCGACATGAAACCTTCCGCATTACTACCCGTGGTGTCAATACCGGCCGTGGAGTGGTTTATGGTTTATTGTGTGCCCTTAAAGCTAGGAGCGGTTTCTCTGAGCTGAGCATGATTCCACTCACCACTCGACATGTGGCCAAGGAACGAGAGAGAATACCGCCCTCATCGTGCAGTTATTCTCTCAGCTTATTGTTCATGTGATATGATCCTTCACCGTTGGATTTGGTGAGGATTATCAACGGCCATGATATGGTGTGCATGTTGGTGGGTCCAGGTCTTGAAGGGTGTCCAGGCGGGCCACTCACGCTTTTCTTTTTTCTCTCCGCGGATCTGAAATTCTATTTAGCTGGGGGGCTTTTCTTTTTTGGATCTGGGTTACTTTTTCTCTGTTGTATGGGTCTTTGGTTAATTCAACCTTTGGGTTAGGAATTAAAACCTTAGGCTAAATGGTTTAGCCTTTGGTTTTTTGTATTATATGTAAATTTCTCCTTTTGGTTATTCGAAATAGAAGCCACGACTCTTGCATTAGCAAAAAAAATATAAAGAGGTTTATGGAGTAAAGATAAAAAGAAGTTTTATTTATTTACCATTCCTCAAGTTTATTTATATTTTTCTTTGTTTACTATACCTATGGAGCAAGTATAAAAGGAGGTCATATTTATTTACCATACTTGAGGTTTATTTTTATTTTTATTTATTTACCATACATGTTTTCTAAGTGTTAGTAAAACTATTTATATTTTAAATTTATATTGTGTTTATACATAATAATAATTAGATTGTTAAATAAGGTCCACATTAGATTAAATGTATTAAATGTTAAATGTTAAACATTACATGTTAAATGCTTATGTTTACATTTACATCTACGTGAAATCCATCCCATACCCCCATACTGGGTTGTTTACGTGATATCTAACCCCATGCCCCTCTAACATGTTAAATGTTTACAATTATATTTACATTTACATTTACGTGAGACCCACCCCATACCCAAAAAATATGTTTACTAGGTTGTCTAACCTCATGCCCCTCTTACATCTTAAATGTTTACAGTTATATTTACATTTACATTTATGTGAGATCCACCCCATACCGAAAGAATATATTTACTCAGTTGTTTACATGAGATCTAACTCCATACCCTCATTACATGTTAAATGTTTATATTTACATTTACACTTACGTGAGATCTAACTCATACCCCAAAAATATATTTAACAATAAACAAAACCACATATATAGATGACACTCACCATAAAACCATCTCCAAATAAATGTTGTTGTTGTATGATTACAATATAAATTTATATTAGAAACAATAATGATGAATTAAAGAAAAAACCAACCAAAAATAAGCCTCTATGAAACTCCTAAAAGACTCAACATTGCACTTATAATTAAATAAAATATATAAATAACTTGATGTGTCGCTTCCCATCTAGAAAATTATATTTTAGTAAAATGACAAGAAGGGTCAAAATCTATGCAGGTTGATTTAGCAAAGATATAAATTTGACAGAGAGAAAAGACTAAGGGAATACAAACAAAAAGAAAAAGAAAACGAAGATCTAGGTAAATATTCATTCATTCTTCTCTTTATTCTCTCTTTAATTCATTGAGCTTGGTTTTGTACCTTCGTGAGATTAGACTTTGTGCCTCCGTCTGTGCAGTGGAAGAGGAGGGTGGAAATCTTGGAATCCTGTATATTAATTTATGGTGGGTTTGGTTTGTTAGATTCAAAAAAATATTTTGTTCAAGTATCCTCTTCGTCATTTTGGGTTCAGGAAAAAAACCCTTCGAAGAGCGGGTTGCCTCTGAAGGGAAGGCATTATTATAGGAAGCACAATGAAAATGAGCCGGGCTATGAGAACCAATGGGGGATTTCGATCGCCAGGGGATTTTGATTTTGTCCAGTGCTCAAAAAGGTATACAAGATGTGAAGGAAATATCAAGGAATCACTCGGATGAGGAGATATACACAATGTTATTGGAATTCAATATGGATCCCAATGAGACTGCCCATCAGTTGGCTTCTTTTTTTTTCTTTCTTTCATTCAGTATTTGGGTTTTGGTTGAATGTTTTACAACATAATTCCTCATTATCTCACTATGAAACCCAAGGGAAAACCAAAACTATGTGGAAAATAGGGTTTATTTTTGTGCCCATATTTTAGGGTTTTGAATTGTGGTTGAGTTTGCTTATGTAGTAAGAATAGAATAAGTGTGCTTTGGATTTTATTTTTCTTTATTTCTTTCATATTTGGGTTTCGGTTGAAATTTTTACAACATAATTCCTCATTATCTCACTATGAAACCCAAGAGAAAACCCAAACTATGTGGAAAATAGGGTTTATTGTTGTGCCCATATGTTGGGCAGTGTATCCCACCATAGCATGTTTTTGGGGCTTGAAGCAAGAGTTTTGGTCAAGTGTAATGTAAAAACACCATGAGATGCGAGCGTGGAGTGCAAGGGTCTAGGGTTGTCTTCCCTAAGATAATGAAATTTAACGTAAAATGTGTCGGCCTACCCATGGTTCGCGGACCATGGGATTGTATAAATAGAGAAAGGCTCTAAAGTGTATAGACAATATTAGTATTGAGAAGTAATAGATAGATGTGAAGGCATGTGTTGGAAATAATACTAAGAGGGGGGGTGAATCAGTATTATCAAGTCAAATATTCCTTTTTCAAATCCAAATGATATACGCTACTTCAGTTAATTAAACCCGCAACTATGTAGAAGGAAACCCGCGTATACTATGCAAACTTATAATTTACTTTATCTTTTAGATGTTGATTGTTAATCTTTGTATCAAAATCAAATAACCAATAACTAGAAATAATAAAATAGAGCAGAAGACAATCACACACAAGAACACAAGATATAAGGTGGAAACCCAATGTGGGTGAAAACCACCTGCGGCAATTCGTCTTTATCTTCTCTTTAATTAGAAACTTCTTTTTACAATTGTACTGGTGCAGTCCTGTACCAGTACGCATGCTACAACCTGCAGAGAGCTACAACCCTCTCTGATTTTCCAGCTTCTCCTAGAAGGGAGCTACAACCCCCTTAGCTCTTGCACTAGCCAAGATACTAGTACGTAGGTGCTGGCCTACAGAAGGCTACAACCTTCTCTTTCTTCCAGGGACCATGTTTCATAAATGTTCAGACAGGATCCATGAACATCAATCAATGATCAAGAATTTCTACATCAAACAATCTCCTTTTCACCAATTAGCATTGAATCAAGTAGACAATTCTATGACAATTGTATCCAAATCACACTAACAGTAACCACACGCCAAATCTGAACCCAGAACAAAAGATACTATCATTGAAGCTTAAATATTATGACCCATCAATAGAACTTATCCTTCTCCTTGCGCTCAGGTTCCTTCTTTATTCAGATCTAGATCTGCACCATAACCCAATCACAGTATTCCAGATCTA
>APFE031488015.1:0-12974 GCA_000404065.3 Pinus taeda | reverse complement strand
AAGAATATAACACAACCCAACAAAGCTATACCAAGCGGGACTGATAGGATTCTTGCAGAGATTTAGTGGCCACAGTGAGGAGGTAACAAGGGAGTTCATAAACAATTACAGGCAAGAACAAACAAGGGTAGGAAATATTATCATTCTTGTGACTCAGGAATTCCTTTCACAAGCTCTAACCCTCCCTATGATAGGAGAGAAGTATCATAAAGGCTTGCATTTCAAGGAGAAAACATGGACTTTCTTCCTTGAAAAGAACAGAAAAGGAACCTTTGATAGAACCAAAGGTATACCAAGGGAATGGTTCAATGAACCATGGGGCGAGTTGGTTCTAGTTATACAAAAGTTTCTTACATGTGATAGGGGATATAATGTTGCCCATCTATATCACATCTGACTCCTACGGCACATTAAGGGGGAAGATAAGATTAATTTGCCATACTTTCTCTTTAGGAGCCTCTTGAAGATGATAGAGACAATAAGACATGAACACAAGCCCAAAGAAGCACAAATTTATCACTAGGGGTTGATAAAAATCCCGGTTGAATATCAGGTAAGATCATAAGGGATAATTTGGAGGGAGTTCATGAGTAAAAATCAGTTCAATGAGCAGATCAATGAGGGATAGAACAAGGTAGAGAAGCAAACCAGGGGAATGATGAGCTCACCCTTCTATCCCAGGACTAGAAGAAAAAAGAAAAATAATACATTCATGCAAAAAAATGAAGAGTCCATCATGTTCATTCCTAGGAGATTTAGGAATAAAAGTCCAACTGAAATAAATAGCAAAGAAAAAGAAGTTCAGTTAATAGACACATGTTCAATGGGAAAATAGGTAGAGGATGATATTGAATAAGATGCATTAGAGAGAGATTCTTATTATGATGATGCAGCAACAGCATCCTTAATCAAAACTACACAAGAGCTTGAAAAAGAAATAAACTTGGGCATAATTAGGGAGTTAACAGACCAACTAGAAATCAATAAAATCTTGGTAAAACATTTGAAAGAAGAAAACCAAGCAAGCAAAAAGAATAATGCTAGATTTGTCAAAGAAAATGAAATATTAAATGAATAAATAGGAAGATTGAAAAGAAATAATGATATGTTCTCCAAATAGGCATTCAAATGGTTAGAAGAAAAGAACATGTGGAAGTCTAAGTATGAGAAGCAGAAAGTTAAGGCCACTTTGTACAGAGAAGGACATGATTTAGGTATCGACTGTTTGATAAGGGCAGCACAGTAGGAAGCATCTACAGGAATTTCATCTACAACAGGGAATAGAAGATCGAAAATGAACAAGCAAGCATGAGGACATGCTTGACGATCAGCAAGGGGGAGATGTTGGCCCTCGATTTTGGTCTTATTTTTGCTAAAGGAAACTTACTGAATCCATCTATTTTCAATCCATTTTCCACTTTATCCATCCCATTTTGATGTATTTCATGTCTACTCAGGTATTTAATCTTAATTTTTCAAATTCTAAAGTTTTTATGAAAATTTAGTTTCAAGTGAAAATATTGACAGATTCAGAAATTCCCGTAATAACTATATGGATGACATGTTTGCAGGACACTTGGGCACAAGTTTGATGCATGGATGGATAGCTTGGGAACTAGGATTGAGCCAAGTCCACTTGGTTTGATTAGAACAAGCTTTGTTAAGCCCATTTTGTGCTGGCCAACCATGACTAGTCACTTAGAAAATCCATAGAAATAGAGCAGTTTTGAGATTTTATGGGATTGACCATATTTCTTGGGATGGGATTGATGAATTCGACTTAGATAGGTGAATATGAGTAGATATGTTTGTTAGAAGTATTATAGATTAGTTTTTTTCATAAGACTTCTATTTAAAGCCAATACTTCGATGGCTTATGTATTGACTTTTGTATAATTTCATGCTGAGACATTTTGGATTGGAGAGCTAATTTGAAGAACCTGTTCTACTACTATTTTGTTGTTCAATAATGTGGATGTGTGACTAAGTAAGCTTCTGAAATCAATCTCCAAGTGTGCAAAGAAAGGGTGGAGGGGCCCCATTCCAAGCTAAGTACACTTCTTTGTTTAACTTTTTTGCATGCTTTGTTTCAGATTGGTTTATGGTTAATGCGTGATGATTTATTTAACTAAATATTAGTTTATTCATCACTTTAGTAAGTTGGAAAAACAAAGTGTTCAAGTTGAGCACTCATTCTGTTAATTTGGTGAATTGTAACTAGTTTTCCCTGATTATAAGCACACAATTTTCTTATGTATTTTTTGTTTTTAATTGATGGCATTATGGTGAATGAATTATGATGGAACATGTTAAAGGTCTCTTAAGTTATGAGCCTCCCTTCATTAATGATTTTTCCATCTTAAGCTATTAGTTTCTGATTTCTGTTCATCAAGTAATAATTGGGGAAGAATTGGACCTCTTATGTTAAGAGCCATTTCAACTTTCCCTCTTTACAAAGTGAATTGGAATTGTTAATAATAGGCTATATTTGTAATATGCACTTCTTTAGTTTTTGAGAAACCTATTTTTCAATTTTGATTACATCTGATATTCATATATAGTGGAATTGCCTTTAAGTATTACCAATTCGGATTGATAAGGAATATTTGTGTTAATTTGTGTGAATAAATTAGCTCAACAAACCTCAATTTTTTGGTAACGATTTGCTTTATCTTCTCATTTTTCTTGATATATGGTACTCCAATGTTTGCTTCCTTCAACTAACATTCTCGTCTAACAAAAATATTTCTATTCAATAATGTTTCATCATGCTAGAGCAGTATCATATCAAGACATTGATAAATCTTTCTCCCCATATCAATTGACTTAAGATATCATGATAAGTCTACCCATAGTGTCCTAAGTGCCAAGGAGTTTTCCATTGACTATTTCCATCATAATGGGAGAAAAACTAAAATGTTATTTTGTTAAAATGTCAATATGTCGATATCTTGATAAGCATTAGGTTATAGTTCTTTAATTTGTGCAATATTTTGTTGTAAGGCATGGGTGCTAAGGTTCTAAATATTTGGTAATATTCCATTCCTTTTGTGTTAAGTGTTCAATAACATAAATTTGAGCCTTAAGAATTCAAGAAATAATCAACTACTAGGTGGGTGGGGACATAGTGACAATATTGAAGTGTTAGGCAAACTTTATCATTAGTTTGAAATTAGAGGAGTTGTACTCTTTGAACAAGTATGAAATAGAACATTGAAAAAGAGGAGTAGGAGAAATTCGAAGGAGACTTGTAGCAAATGAAATATTGAAAGAGGAGATGAAGCACATTAAGGTGTGATTTGAGGCCATGGAAAATTCTCAAAGAAGAGGAGTTGGCATAGGGGATGCTAGCGAAATAGAAGAAGGTACATGTAATGAAAACTAAGTTGATTAGGAATCAACAAAGGAAAAAATGATGAAAATTGTTTCTAAAGTAACTCACAGACCTAATATCGAGGTACTCATGTGCAAGGGAAAGTTAAACCTTGAGGAGCTAATGGACTTGACTAATGTTATGGACAAATAATTCGATTATGAGGATGTGGATTAATAAAAGAGACTAAAGTATATACTAATAAGGTTGGAAGATCATGTAGTCATATGGTTAGATGAAGTGCAGGAAGATAGAAAGAGGAAAAACAAGTCCAAGATCAAGGGTTGAGACAAAACATTTGCTAAATTTAAAGGTAATTTCATGCCTAATGAGTACTAGTTGAATAATTTTAAGAAACTATAGAATATTAAACATAAGTTTATGTCAGTAAAGGAGTATACTAAGGAATTTTATAAAATAAACATTAGAGTGAGTAATATAGAAGAACATATTGAAAGGGTTATTATGTATATCAATGGGTTTAGGTATAAAATTTATGATGAGATTAGTAAATTGTACCCAAGAATAGTCGACCACTTATATCAAGTTGATTTGAGGATAGAGGAGAACAAAGCCAAAAAAGAGAGTCACGATAGAGAGGAAGGAATCTTGTAAGGGGAAATGGGCATCATAGTAGTAGGGGGAGTTTTCAATATCTGAGAGAGGAAGAGAGAATATCAAGAGAATAAAGAAACTCACCCAAACAAGGTTAACCTAGAGGAAGAATGTATTGTACGAGGAAGAGGCAATGTCAAATAATATCAAGTCAGATGTTAAAAATGCAGTAGATTGAGGCATATGTCATGGGATTATCTAGAGAATAATCCTACAACTCAAAGATGTGTATGTGGAATACAAGCAAAGCAAGAGGCTTCAAACTAAATTGAGGTAAAGAGACTCAAGAAGTAAGAGAGTCATTATTGATGAATAAAGTTCTAATTAACTCATAAATGGAATCTAAACAAATAACCAAGAGAGAGTTTATTCAAGATTATATCCAGGTAAAGAGGTAAGTGTTGTAAGGTTGTAATTCATATTAGTAGTATAGATAATTTAGTTTCCATTCAAATGCTAGAAAACATAGGATTGAAGATATTAGAACACCCCACACCCTACCTAGTGTCTTAGTTACAAAAAGGGCATTAGATCTTGATTAATGAACAATATAATGTGGAATTTCAAATTTCTGGTGTTAAGAATGAGGTGTTATGTTATATAATTCCTATGTATTTCTTACATATTTTGTTGGGTAGACCATGTCAGTATGACAAGATAGTCATTCATGATGACAAGAGGAAAATTTATTATCTTGAGAAGGATGGACATAGACATGTATTTTTTACCCTTTAAATGTTGAGAGGAAACATAAGAATATAATCTTAATGTGCTACTGATTAGTGTAAAATAGGTAATACAAGAATTTAAGAAGGAAGAGGTGCACTTCACTTTAATTGGTAAGCCTAAGGCAATACATACCAATAAAAACTTTAATTATTTTCCTACAAAAGTTAAATCCCTATTGCATGAGTTGATTGATACCATAGTTGATGATTACCTAAATTAAAAAGTATTAGTAATCACATAGATTTGATTCCACAAGCTAGGAATCCTAATAAGATTGCATATGATAAGAATCCATAGGAGAATCAGGAAAAATGTTTGTTTTAGGAAATATTAAGTCCATGTCTTATTCCTAAAATACTTAGTCCAATGAAATATAGAGGATGGTGAATGTGAATTGATTCCCTATAAATAAACAAAGTTAGAATAAGTTGTATATTTTCATTAACTGGTATTGATAATTATATAGATTGTTGAATTGATGCAAAATATTTCCCAAAAATTAATTTGAATAGTCAGTATCATCAAATTAGAAATAAACAGGGATATGAATGGAAGATAGATTTTAAAACCAACAGTGGATTGTATGAATGGTTAGTGATTTGTTTTATGCTCACAAATGATCCTGGTACTTTCATGAAATTGATTACTGATGTTTTGAAAGAATTAATTGGTCGAATTGTTATAGTTTATTTAGATAATATCCTAGTGTATAGTCAATCAAACGAAGAATAATTGAGACATATCAGGTTGGTCATAAGTACTTTATAGAGAAGAAAGTTACTAATCAATTTGAAGTGTAGTTTTATGAAGAAAGAGTTAGTGTACTTATGTTTTGTGATATCTAATGATGGATTGAAGATGGGTGAGGAGAAATTAAAAGCAATCAATGACATTTTCAAAGAACTACTTTTGAGGAAAGATGCTTACATGGTTTAGCAACTTTTTATAGAAAAAAGATTTGAACTTTGATAGTGTTTTCTCTCCAATTGTAGAAACTATTAAAAAATCTAAAAACCCATTTAAATGGAGAGAAGAAACTAAGAAAAAACTTAGAATCTTGAAGATAAATATTACAAAACATTCTATTTTAGCTTTTGCAGATTTTAATAAGCTTTTCCAAGTTGTGACTAGTGCTAGTGGGACCACATTAAGAGCTATTTCATGTTGAGAAGAACGATTCATTGCCTATTTTAGTGAAGAAATGAATGTAGAAAAACAATAATATTCCTTGTATGGTAAAGCGTTTCATGCCATTTTTCAAGCACTAAAAATATGGAGAAAATACCACATGCCTAAAGAATTTTTTCTTTGCACTTGTAATCATGCTTTTAAATTTATCAATGATCAATGAAAATCAAACCAGAGGCATGTTAAATGGGTTCAATTCTTGAAAAAAAATCACATTTGTTGCTAAGCATACAAATGTTAAATCAAACAAGGTAGCTAATGTATTGAGTAGAATTAATTTTGTTTTACATGAATTCCAAGTAAACATTTTGGAATTTGATAGGTTAAAATAAATGTATAAGGATGACACATATTTTAAAGAAGCTTATAAAGCCTATGAATAAATAATTATCGTAAATATACAATCATGCTTGAACTACATGCTACAACAGGGATGATTGTTTAAGAAAAGTAAACTATGCATACCAAAATATTCAATGACAGAAAATATGATAAATGGTCATAGTGGAGGATTATCATGACACTTTGGATAGAATAAAACCTCTTCTCAATTAAATCCTTTTTACTTTTTTCTTCTAACACCCCTATGCTATTATGTAAATATATTCCTTGTTGTTTATTATTAGACTATTTTAGTAGGTGACCAGTAAGTAATAGGAGAAGAAGATGGATGTTGTAAATAATATTTTGAATAAATAAAATTAGGAATTAGAGCTAGAAAATGTTGGGAGAGATGTGCATTAGAGAAACCTGCTAAATCTGAAAAATATTCAGATTATCATAATTTTTTTTTTTTTAAGTAAAAAATAGACAAAGAAAAAGGAAAAACACTCAGTTGAAGATAAAAACTAAGGGAAATGATCTATGGGGGAGAAAAATATATTTTGAAGGAAAAAAAGAAATGACCTAGGCTAAGGGGTAAGCAGAAACCTGAAAAGAAAGACATTGTCAAGGAAACATCTGCTGAGGATCGATGTATATAATACATGAGGGGAATCAATGAGAGGTGGTTGATTCTAGGTAAAATTTATCTACTTAGGGGGAACCATAGGAGATTGGTTCAAAGATAGGAGGAAAAATCATTGCCCAGAAGAAGTTTACAATTAGGAGAATTACTCTAGCTAGGACTTCGGGAAGAGGTTCTATTGTTTACTTTTAGCTGTGAATTTGCATCTTTGTTGATTGATCAATTATGAGTAGGGGATTCTATTGATTACTTCATAAATTAACTTGTTGCTCTATTAATTGATCGGTTATGGGAAAAATATATGTAATAAACAATGAGAAATTAATTGTGAGATGTTTATTTGATTAATTATACCACAGAGACTATGTCTGATTATTTTTTACAATAGTAAATTCATGAAAATATGTTGCAATAGTTTTAGAAGAGATGTGA
Source organism: Pinus taeda (assembly GCA_000404065.3). NCBI lineage: Eukaryota > Viridiplantae > Streptophyta > Pinopsida > Pinales > Pinaceae > Pinus > Pinus taeda. The sequence goes on along the minus strand of APFE031488015.1, from coordinate 5,670 downwards.
TTTCAGGACCTAGGTAGTATAATGCATGAAAATATGTTGTAATAGTTTCATAATAGATGTGATTTGAAGACATGAGTAGATGACACATTTCTAAAAATGGCATGAATGATCGGTTAGTTAATATTATTATGAATGAGCTTCTGTAGGAAATAAAAAGGAAGAAACCTAAAAGGGGCATGATTAGATTACTCTTGAAAATGGAAATGCAGGCCATTGTGTGTTCCTTTTTTAAGTTAGCAAAGTTAAGGATGAAATGTAATGAGAAAATAAGAGACAATTATGTACTTGATTCCTTTAGGGGAAGAGTCCACTGACTATGAATGTAGAGAGGGAATATATCAAACACTACCACATGCATATGATACATTTAAACTGGTAATATTAATTAACATAAATATGTTAGATACGAGTTATCAAGTAGAAGGGTAGAACTGACCTGTAGAGAGTTGACATAGTTGGATAGTTAGTTATGATTCTATTAAGAATAATTAGGAGGAGGCCTATATATGGCGGGCTAGTTAAAGTTTGGACATCAATTTGGGTTGTTGGTAACATCTGGAACCTGTATGAGTAGTGGAGTGACTTAAGGTAAATGGTAGTAGATTTAATAAATTAGTGGCAATTGTTGGATTGTGTCAGATTCTTTCCACGACTAGCCCACGTAGTTAACTGGGGGGTTAGAGGGGAGGCAGAGCCTCCCTTTGTTGACACCGTTGTGTAGCCGGGGGAGGGGGGGGGGTCACAGGGGGTTTGAGGTGTACTCGTAACCCCACTTTATGGGATCCGGGGGAGTGCCCCAGAAAATTTTGGTTTTGGACCCTATGTTAGGATGGGCAGACCCACCTATGGTTTTATGCATGATTTTTGCACATGTTTTTTGACGCGATGGTTTTAGGTCCATGGTATTGGACATGATGATTTTCGGTCCATGGTCTTCAATGCTTCAACATGTAGAAATATGTATTATAACATTGAAAGGAACATAATGAAAAATTATGCTAGTAGTCTCAGTTTTGGGATCCAGGGGAAAATCTCTGTGTATATGTGTTTTATGCGTTATGTTCTCACATTGTTTATTTTCTATGTTTTAGAATTTGTATGAAAGTAATTTATGTAAGAGGTTAAAACCTACATTTGGTATCAGAGCAATTTTGGCTTCAAGGGGACGCCTTTGTTGCTAAGGGGTTTTGCTTGGGCCTGTGGTAGACCTTGTTTAGTGGGAGATCTGCGAGATCGATTCTGGTGGTGAAAGAAGATGAAGAGAAATGGAAAGATAGAGTTCGAGAAATTTAATGGCCAGAGTTTTGAGTTGTGGTAACTCAAGATGGAGGATCTATTGGTGGATAAAGATCAGTGGATCATGGTAGATCCGGGTACTAAACCAATGGGAGTGTCTGATGAAGAATGGAAGAAGTTGAATTGGAAGGCAAAGAGCACAATACGATTATGTATCTCATATTTAGTATTGTTGAATGTATCAGGGGAAGCTACAGTGAAGGCTTTGTGGGACAAGTTAGGGACTTTGTACCAATCTTAGTCTTTGGTGAGTAAACTGTTCCTGTGGAAAAAACTGTATAACCTAAGGATGAAAGATGTAGACTCAGTGACAGAGCATTTGAATGTGTTTAATACTATGGTAAGTTAGTTATCATCTATTGATATTAATTTCAGATGAAGATAAGTGCATTAGTTTGTTGTGTTCTCTACCAGATTCGTGGGATAGTCTGGTTATTGCAATAGGTAGCAATGCAACAGCTTTGTAGTTTGATGAAATAGTCTCAGCCTTGCTGACGGAGGAGATGAGATGGAAAAATATGGACAAACAGAATGTTGATGCGTTGTCTGTATGAGGATTTTCCCAGAACAGAAACAAAAATAAGTCATCGAGTGGGAGATCTAAATTTAGAGGAAGATCTAAATCTCCAGGAAAACATATAAAGGTGGTGTGCTGGAAATGCGGAAAGGAAGGGCACTTCAGAAGGGAGCGTAAATCTAAAGCTCCTGATAAAGGAAATGGATCTGATGATGCTCCTTCTGCAGAGGCAAAAACTACCTCAGATGAAGGTGGGGATGTGTACTTGGCTTCTTCAAGTACACATGTAGATCATAAGGCATGGTTGATTGACTCCGGTGCATCCTTTCACTTCACTACCCATAGAGAGTGGTTCTGCGAGTATGAGAAATACGATGGTGGTGATATCTTATTAGGGGATGATAGCAAGGCTAGAATCATTGGTTGCAGAAAAGTAAAGTTGAAGCTACAAGGTGGAAGGGTTAGAAAACATCCAAGTGTTCTGCATATTCCTGCTTTGGCCAGAAATCTGATTTCTGTAAGCAAGCTAGATGATGCAGGTGTAAAGCAGTGTTCGAGAAGGATACTTGCAAAATGGTTTGGGAAGCACTGGTATTGATGCGGGAAGTACGAATTGGAACTTTGTACAAGCTACAAGGTAGCACTGTTATTGATGGGTGCAATAGTTATGTGGTTCTTGAAAGTGGAGTAGAAAATATAGTGGTCTCTGGAGAGAAGACCATGTTGTGGCATCAAATGCTTGGACATACTGGAGAGAAGGGCCTTCGAATACTTCATGGTAAAGGTATGGTAGAAGGTATGAGTAATAGCTCTCTAGATTTTGATTTCTGTGAAAATTGTGTATATGGAAGCAAAATCGGGTGAGCGAAATAGATATTAGAACTTGTGCACAGTGATGTATTTGGACTTGTGAAGGTTCCATCACTGGGTAAGACTATGTACTATATATCATTTATATATGACTTTTCAAGGAATACATGGATATATTTCCTTAAGAAGAAATCTGAAGCCTTTGACAAGTTTAAATAATTTAAGGCTCTCGCAGAAAATCAAACAAAGAAGAAGATAAAGGTGATGAGGACAGATAATGGTGGAGAGTTTTGCAACAAAGAATTTGAAGAATTTTGTATGTAGTGTGGTATAGAACGATAGAAGTCTACTTCATATACACCTCAGCAAAATGGACTTGCAAAAAGAATGAATAAGACGTTGATGGAAAGGGCAAGAAATATGCTCAATGGTGCTAGGTTAGGATCGGAATTCTGGGCAGAGGCGGTGGATACTGCATGTTACCTAGTTAACATGTCACCTTCATCAACGTTGGAGGATAAGACTCCACAAGAGCTATGGACTGGTAAGAAACCCTCTCTTTCACATCTGAGGGTATTTGGATGTGATGCATATGTACATGTTCCAAATGTGAAACGAACCAAGTTGGATAGTAAATCTGAAAAGTGCATCTTTATTGGGTATAAGGATGGTTTAAAGGGTTATAATCTTTGGAACCCAGTGACAAGGAAGGTTGTGTACAGCCGAGATGTGGTGTTCAGAGAGGTAAAAGATGTTATTAAACATGAAGTCCAACCAAAAGAACCTGAGAAGATAGAGTTTGATCTTAAGGGAGAAGAATTAGACTATATAGCAGAGAAGGAATCAGAAGATGAAGAGCTACAAACTCTGAGTGTGAGAAGATCAGTTCAAGAAAGAAGGCAACCAAAAAGGTATAATCCATCTGCTTTTCATTCAAATTTTTCTTTATCTATTACTGACGATGACGCATTGTGAAGGAAGTAGTAGATTCAGAGGATGGAAAACTATGGAAAGAGGCCATGGTTGATGAAATGACATCTTTGCACAAAAATGAGGCTTGGGATCTGGTAGAGTTGCTGGCTAGAAGGAAACCCATTGACAGCAAATGGGTGTTCAAGATGAAGACAAATTCTAAAGGAAAGATGGAGAAATACAAAGCTCAGTTGGTAGCAAAAGGTTTTTCCCGGCGGGTGCCGGGAATTGATTTTAGTGATATTTTTTCTACTGTTGCCAATGTAACTTCTATTAGATTATTTTTATCTGTTGCTACTGCTTTTGATTTTAAGGTAGAACAAATGGATGTGAAGACAACATTTCTTCATTTCAAAGAAGTTATCCAAGTTGGTTTGTAATACGTATCCTATTTAGTTAAAACCTAGCCAAGTCCAATATAAATCATAAACCATCCATGTTAGTCTTCTTATTTAATTTCCCATTTAATTACACTACAGTTAAATTTGTTATAAGGTTGAAGTTGTATGAGTTGGCAAAGTTGATATCATTCCACCTTATGAGCATATAATCTAATCGAAGGTTTGTGTTATCCTCGAGGGAAACGAGAGATCTGTACGATTGTCGTGTAAACTGTGCCAAGGATATCTTTTTGCACAATAATTACTTCATTGAAATCGAATTATTAGAGGACTTATTCCGTGCCAATGAGTTCAATCTCGATGGGAAAATTAATACAAAACCTCAACATTGATTGCAGGTTTACATTATGATTAATCATTCTGGAAGTGCTGCCTTTCTGGAAGAGGGCTTCACGATTTTTGCGATATGATACACTGAACGCATGTGTAAAAAGTGGTTTTGACATATGCTATACCAGTTATGTTATCAATTACATGAGGAAGATTCCATACTAATTACAGAAGGAAGATTTTATACTAATACGAACTAGCAGAGAGGAACATTGAAAATCTGGTCTACTGTTAAGGTTATGATACTGATGGTTGAGTAGTCTCCAACAACGAGGTTTCCAAACTATTTCAACGCATACGTGCAGAAAAGCGATGGAAACAATCATTTGTATATTATCTACTAAGGTTATTCGCTTATATCACCAATTTTTATATACCAAGTTTTACCACCAATTTTTATCATAAACTTTTATATACCACGCTATACACATTCAAAAATTTTCAGTTGAAGTCAGACAAACAATGCTCGATATTACATCCAGTTTTGGGAAAGCGTTAAATTTTCAACAACCGAATGTCTTCTTCACTGATGTATCAACTGGGCAAATGAGTATGGCTTAAAGTTTTCAAATCATAGTATATATATACATTTTTAAAATTATCTATATACTATTTTTAGAATTTAAATAATTTTAGAGTGTATAGCTGTAATGTTAAATATGTAAAAAAAAAAAAATATTTGGTTTAATTAATATTATAAAAAGTCCAAAGTGATATGAGAGCGATGAGTGTAAATTATTTATATATTACTCAATTTTATATAAAAAAAGTTAAATAATAAATATAATAATATTCCATTTGATATATTCTCATTTTGTTATTAACTTTTGAATAGACTTTGTTACAATACCATAGGTCAATATCATGGTTTATCAATGCCACATGCCCAAAAACTATAACTTATTTCACAATCAAAATATTTTATAAGAATATGACAAGATTTTTAACCATGGATATTCATCCCACTTTACTATGGATATTATTAACTTGTAAATAGGTTATTACAATACCATGTGCCTATACCATGGCTCACCTATACCACATGCTTAAAAAACATAACTTATTTCATAATCGATATATTGTATAAAAATATGACAATATTCTTAACCATGAATATTCATCCCCACTTTACCATGAATACTAAAATTAATGTGTAGATAGGATTTGTTACAATAACACGTCTTATAAATACCACATGCCCAAAACAACATAACTTCTTCCACAATCAAAATATTTTATGACAAGATTCTTAACCATGGATATTCACCTCCACCTTACCATGGCTATTATTAACTTGTTATTTCAAAATCAAAATATTTTATAAATATTTTATTTTAGTTTTAT